>APFE031269774.1:23751-45605 GCA_000404065.3 Pinus taeda | reverse complement strand
GCATGATATATATATATATATATATATATATATAGTGTGTGTGTGTGTGTGTGATGTGAATCTCAGACTTGAGTGCTGGGAGAATTAAGGTATCGCAAATGGTTGCAAGAAAACAAATGTTCATCTACTCTCTGGAAACCGTTCAGAAATTTGCCTTCATGCTAATGAACCTTCTATTTGCCTTCCGTCACAAGATGGTCCAGCACGTCGTTAATGATGCGAACTTACCGATTTACATGTCATTATATTTTGAAACTGGTCCAAAGAATTTGATATGAATGTGCAAGAGTATATATATATATATATATATATTTTGTGTCTTTTCGAGTGCCCACAATGTGAATCTCAGACTTGAGTGCTCGGAGAATTAAGGTATCTCAAAAGATGGTCCTGCACGTCGTTAATGATGTGAACTTATCGATTTGACATACATATGTCATTATATTTTGAAACTGGCCCAAAGAATTTGACATGAATGTGCAAGGGTGATTGTGCTTGAGTTTGAAACTAGCCCAAACAATTTGTCATGAAAGTGCAGGAGTGATTATGCTTGAGATCCAAGTGAACCCTTAAGTGACTATTGATTTTGTTTCCCTTTAAGTGAATACATGAAAATATTTATGTTTCCCTTTAAGTGAATACATGAAAATATTTATGTGAGATGACTGCATGGTTATTCAGAAAAAATTTAGTTTATATATTTGCTTTAGTTGATTAGATCTTCCATAGCCTTAATGAAGGCGTCTAAGTTCACTTTCGGCATAAGGTGTTCTTTCTTTTCCCAAGTAGCAGCCAATTTTTGGTGCAATCCCTTGGTCACCTTGTCCTAGCCCAAACTCTTGTTAAATAAAGAAAGCCCTATCCACAAGACATCCTAGATGCACGGAGTGGCAATCATGTGAAAAGAATGAACTGTAAGGTTGTGACTTCGGATTTCATAAATTGTGTCCTGTGATACATTAAAGAAACTATCCATGCATTATCGAGTCATATATTTTAACCTTTGGATTAGGAACACCAAGCGGAGTGCTGTATGAGAATCTTGAAGTAATTAACAAAATTCTGGGAAAATATAAAATAAAGAAAGCCCTAACCACAAGACATCCTAGATGCACGGAGTGGCAATCATGTGAAAAGAATGAACTGTAAGGTTGTGACTTCGGATTTCATAAATTGTGTCCTGTGATACATTAAAGAAACTATCCGTGCATTATTGAGTCATATATTTTAACCTTTGGATTAGGAACACCAAGCAGAGTGCTGTATGAGAATCTTGAAGTAATTAACAAAATGCTGGGAAAATATATTCTTATGCTGAGGCAGTATTGAGCATGATATATATATATATATAGTGTGTGTGTGTGATGTGAATCTCAGACTTGAGTGCTGGGAGAATTAAGGTATCGCAAATGGTTGCAAGAAAACAAATGTTCATCTACTCTCTGGAAACCGTTCAGAAATTTGCCTTCATGCTAATGAACCTTCTATTTGCCATCCGTCACAAGATGGTCCAGCACGTCGTTAATGATGCGAACTTACCGATTTACATATGTCATTATATTTTGAAACTGGCCCAAAGAATTTGATATGAATGTGCAAGAGTATATATATGTATATATATATATATAGTGTGTGTGTGTTCGAGTGCGCACAATGTGAATCTCAGACTTGAGTGCTCGGAGAATTAAGGTATCTCAAAAGATGGTCCAGCACGTCGTTAATGATGTGAACTTATCGATTTGACATACATATGTCATTATATTTTGAAACTGGCCCAAAGAATTTGATATGAATGTGCAAGAGTGATTGTGCTTGAGTTTGAAACTAGCCCAAACAATTTGTCATGAAAGTGCAGGAGTGATTATGCTTGAGATCCAAGTGAACCCTTAAGTGACTATTGATTTTGTTTCCCTTTAAGTGAATACATGAAAATATTTATGTGAGATGACTGCATGGTTATTCAGAAAAAATTTAGTTTATATATTTGCTTTAGTTGATTAGATCTTGAAATATGGAATCCTTGAAATTAGGTTTGCAAATTCACGCTTCAGATTAAACCCCTGAAATGTCTATAGCATCATGAGAAAGAATGCCCACGAGCTAAGTGATTGGGGTGTTTGAAACTAGTGCATGGTAGAAAGTCTAGTAGGGATCCAGACCTTTTTCGCGCACGCCAAGTAAAGGTAAATAAGCGACATCCAAAGGAGCTCTCCACCTTTGAGACACACTTGATGAACAAAGCATTCCTCTTGATCTGAAATTGAGGCACTAATATAGCCCACATGAGTCACCAACACGTATCTTGTAGAAAAACCAAATATGTTCTATGCAGTTTCAACATTCAATCTGACAATGTTCAAATTTGTTTTATTCAATTTTGCCGCTGAATATGCTAATGTTGAAGTTTGTTTTATCAAATTTCAACGGTCAATCTGCTAATGTTGAGCTCCCGTGGCCCCTTGCAAATTTGTAATGACAAGATAAGAAATCTATATGTTGGAACTATTTGTAATGCCAAGATAAGAAATCTACATGTTGGAACTAGATGGAGACCATACATTCTCCTGAATACTTGAGACCAAAGTGTTGGTCCTTTTAAAGCATTTACGTTGGCTATTCTCACGTAACATAAATATTCATGGAATTATCTTTGTTTTCGTTTATTTCTTTTTTTCTGTGTGGTCTTTTATGAGGATCAAGGCTTTGCTTTTTCCTTAATAAATTTCCGGCAATCCAATGCATCTACTTATAACATCCCATGGCTAACCTTACTAGAGATCATCATCTTTAATGATCATGGAAGAGGCATTTGCTTTTAAAAACTTGTTGGTAGTTCGTTTGATTAAATTTAAAATTATTGCTTTATTACCATAGCATCCTTTGGACCTTTAACATGAACTGATTTCTTGGACTCCGTTTCTTTATCAAGTGTGTTTAGAGATCTTTTTGAGAGTTATGGCCTTTAATTATTGGACACTTGTAAATTTAATTTAAAATTTTACAATACATAGTTGCTTTCCATTTGGCATAATGTTGCTCACTTTATCCTCGTAGTCACTGTCCAATTGGCATAGTGTTGTTCAATTTAAGCTCATCACATTCGAAGGACATGGACATTTGACCTGCATGTTATCTAAAGCCCAAGATTCCTACCATTTTTATGTATTACCTCCTCCCTTCTTGTAGATCTTTTAACGAGCTTTCGATATTTTTAACGTATATTGTATTGAGAGTACGAATTCTACGCAAAAGGTAAGCATGCCAATAGGAGATATCATTAGTAATTTTTCCCATCAACAAAGTCTAAAGCTTCTTCGGCATAATTCAAAAAGCTACAAAAATACAAAGAACACAAAGAGGAGATATCACTAGCAATTTGTTCATCACCAGGGAAATTTTTTAGTGTTCATGTGGACGTCGCCGCTAGGGTCTAGGGCACCCACGTGCCTCCCATTGTCTAGGGACTTGTGGGTGGTTAGGGAAGCATTTCTCCATGTGCCCATTTTTTAGGAAACATGGGGAAACCCATAAGGAAACATTTTTCCGATGTGTGGAGTGCATTTCCCAAAAACGGGCTCTTAAAGGCTTTTCTTGCCCCCCCACTGTGATTTTTTGCCTTTAGTCCTTGAAAAAAAGAAGGAACAAAGCCTTCTAGAGACTAAAATCTATCTTTAACTGTAAAGTTCAAGCCAAATGTAGTACATGGATGTAGAGGAGTAGCTAATGGCCTCCTCGATGCTCATTTTGTTTCATTGTCTGTTGTGAATTTTCAGTTTTAGCTTTTGAACCTCAACTCTAGAGGTTGATGGCACTAGATCGAGTCTTGACATTTGAGCAATTCCAATTTATTGTTCCATACTTAAATATCTACTAATTTGCTTAGTACTATTTATATTTTAGAATGAAGAAGGTTGGGTTTACATCAATGAATTTCATTTATGAATTACTATATTTCTGAATCCAAATTTGAATTGTGTTTATATCATTTGCAAACTTGAATTTAGTATTAACTAAATTTAATTTGAATTGTGTTTAATTCAATATGAACTCAATTCAAGTTCGCACATGATATAAACACAATTCAAATTTGGATTCAGAAATATAGTAATTCTTTTTGTTCCATTTTCAATCTGGTTTCCTTCTCTAGGTCTTAGCATTTTTGGTTTGATGGGGTTGTCACTTTTTGCTGCTCTTTGTCTTCTGTTTCCAATTGGCTATGTTTACTTTGTTCCTTCATGAGCGGATTTCAGACATGGAGTCGGTTAAGTTTTCACACAATTGCCCTAATGTTTAGGATCTATTATTTGTCTCTTTTATCTTTTATGTTATAGTAGATGTTCTCGGATTTTTTTTTTTTGTTAATACGAGTATTGAAACAAAAGCATATGACCAAAATTACTTTTCAAAAACAATTAAGCTTATTAATAATAGAATACAAAAATTATCATTGCAAAAATGGTTGCACAAAATATTTATAGCACATTATAAATTGACATTTAAAATAAACCCCAAAGAAACCATAAATTTTATTCTTACAAAATATTTAATCACAATAATATTAAATAAGTAAAAGAACTTGTTTACTTGTTTAACTTTCTTTGTAAATTGGGTTATTTCAATGTGAGCCATTTCCATTCAATTTTTTATAATTCTAGATTTTCTTATTGATATAAGGTTGGAATGTGTTATAATTATTTTTATAAAAGTAGGGATGTTGCATTGGTACTTAGGTCGGTCATTATATAAATATATATGTCAACTTCATAAGCCTCTTCATTTCATTGCCTTAAGTTGATCATGTTTTAGACTATTTGTGGTATGTCATTCTGTAATATGGATGTCCTCAATATGCCTCAGATTCACAACTGTTGGGAAATGTCAATTTATATATAGGAGAGCGAATTCAAGAGCAATTATACATTTTTCAAGCGGCTAGTTTCGACATACAAGACAATGGGATGTACATAACCATATATAGTTTCCCTTACATTTGTGAAAGGGTGAATATTTATTTTAAATTCATTACCACAAAGAGAAACATAGATGAGTTGCATGAAAAAACTTGAGAAATATACATTATTATCACGGACAACTAAAGCGAGGTGTGTGTGTGTGTGTGTGTGTGTATATATATATATAGATGGTAAAGATACTTTTAATACAATTTAATACTCTATTTTAGCATGGAATATATTTATTAATAAAATAGACCTTAATATAATTTATATATTGTTTAGTTTATGGTTATATTATTTATAGGTTATGTATTGATAATAGTTGGCTTTAACTAATTATGATTAATATGTTTAAATTATGTTTCATGTTTAAATATGTTCATAATGGTTGACTTTAATTAATTAATTATGATTAATATGTTGAAATTATGGTTGATGGTTAAATTCTTTTTAGTTTGTATATGTTGATAATGGGTGACTTTAACTAATTATGATTAATATCTTTAAATTATGATTCACAGAGTTTTCTAATGGTGGACCATACATATATAACTACAACCAATTTAATATAGCATTAATTTTAACATATTAATATTTTTTTCAAAGAAAAAAAAACTTATATATTCATGTATATAATAATATATACATTTCAGTCCATTAAATTTGTTATCCTCAGAGGACTTGGTAAGAAGATTCATCCTTCCACTTGCATCCCTATTTTCAAAAAACCACCTTTTCCTTTACATCCTATTTTTTTCTATCTCATGTCTTCTTTAGATCCTCTAAAATCTTTGTCAAAGATGGGGGATATGTACAAAAAACCAGACAACAAAATGCAAGAAAGGAAGGTAACTTGAGTGGAGGAGTTACAACTAGAACCCCCTAGCATTGATTTCTTTCCTAATGTTGTATTCATATATCGAGTGCTTCTTTGGAGAGGGCATATGCTTCCATGTTTAGTTCTCACAAAAAATGGTTGAAAGTAATCCACTCAAAAGTGGATGTTAAATGTTGAATATCTTGTTGAATGTGTTCAAATCCTGTATTTTGAACAGTGGCCCTTCCGTTGGCCCAGTTGATGACCAACCTGGAGTCATCGAGAACTTGAAGCCTAGAGATGCTTTTCATGTTTTCTATTTCAAGAAGAAGATAAAGCCCAATAGATGCAGCGTTATTGTTGGAGCCTCTGCCTGGCAAGTATGTGTTGTATAGAAAATTTGTTTGATTAAAATAAATGACAACACCAACGCCGAAGTGAGGAGGATCTCCTTGACTCGTGCCATCAAAATATCCCCAAGGGATATCATAGTCAAGATACTGAATTTGTGTAGCGCGCTGAGACGTAGTTTTCTTATCAGACTTGAATTCCTTTGCAAATCAAATGATTCTCACGGCACATATATCACAAGAAATCTCTTTCTTTTGGAATAGTCTAGAAATTACATGCACACCAAATACTATCTAACAGAAAGCAATGCAAATTAGTCAAAGAGCGCACTCATTTGTCTAGGAGCCCTTTTCTAATGTTGCCTTCAAGAGAAGGGGAATTCCAATGAGCTTTAGGAGGAAATTATGTGCGGATCAAAGTATATACCCGAGAAACAAAGGAACATTTGACGAAAAGGTGAAGTGCAGACTCTATCTGAGATTTGCATAGCGTACATCAGCTTGGACACCGCCATCCACAAGAGGAGAGTGCTTCCCAAGTGACTAGTTTGTTGTTGATTACTAACTTGGTTCATATTTTGGATTTTAAAGGAGCATTGAGTTTCAATATGGCTTTCCACCACCATTGTTTAGGACCCTCAAAAACATCTTCAATTCATGCCTTGTATCCTACCTTAATTGTGAAATCTACAGACGTAGGATTTCTAGAACAACAAAGTGAATCCAGGATATTTAGCTTGAGAGAGATGAAATTATGGTAGAGCAAGTTTATATATTGATCCCATTCCACTGCAAGATCGCCTTGAAATCTTAAGTGTTGGGCTGATTTCCATCTTGTTATGCCATAAACTTGAGGAGATTGTATTGCAACATCAAATAAGCGGAAAATGTTTGTTGCCATTAGCCTTTATAATAAGGGGGGAGCTAGAAAATAGTCTTCATTGCCTCCATACCACAGGTCCTTCTCGATTCATATTTGTGTTTCATTACCAATTTTCCAAGCTATCCATTTCCCAATCATATGGAAATGAAGCTACCAACGCTTTCCAAATAGTTAATCATTTTGAAGATTTGTTTCGAAGGCAGGTCCATTCTATTAAAGAAAGACCATTGAAATATTTACTTACAGTTACTTGTGTCCATATTGATTTACCTGTTAAAATCCTTCACAATATCCTACTAGCCAGGGCCTTGGCAAAGAGAAAGGAATTCTTGAGACCCCAACCATTTATCTCTTTTGGTGCAGTAAGTCTGGGCCACTTAACAAGAGCCATGCTAAGTTGTGGTCTAGATCTTGTCCATAGGAAGACGTAACTAATTCAATGAATACAATTAAGGATGCCCTTAAGAACATAGGATATAGACAGTCAGTAGACAATAATGTTTTCTACAACATACTCTAAGAGAACCGTGCCGCCACCGCGAGAAAGGAGACGATGAGTGCAAACTAAAATTCGAGCTTCGCCTTTCTTAATGAACCATTACCAGTTAACCTTTCTGTATTTATTGGGTTTTAAGTAGAACCAAAGATCTTTGAGGCCCTCCTCTAGCGATTAAATGGGGAATTGGAATGTATGAATAGACAAGAGCCATAACGAGCCCGAGACTCTGTGGCAGATCAGAGCGAATTTCTTAGTTTGAATTAACATACCAATGGATTTATAGGTGTCAAGAATAATTTCCAATGCATAAATGTTCCTTTGAGTGCCTTGTAGGCATATGCGGACATCATCAACAAAAAGAAGATGTGAAACTTGAACAAATTCAAAGAAGAGTATACCTTTAATGTCACCTCAAGAATTATGCGCCTCCATTAGTTTGTTGTGAACTACAGTGACAAGCAGAAAGAGTAGTGGAGAGAAAGGGAATCCCAGAGAAAGCCCTCTAGTTGTTGAGAAGAATTTAGGAGCATCGTTCATCGAGAATGCAAAGGAAACAAACTGGATGCGACCTGTGATCCAATTAACAACGGTGAGTGGCATGCCCATTTGAATGGGGAGCCTAATGAATGTGTAGTCCACCCTGTCAAAGGATTTTGATAGGTCTAGCTCAAGAAAGATAACTCTAGATTTGGAAAATTTTGTAAAATGTATCACCTCCCATGCAATAGCGACAACATCTAGAATATTCCAATTTTGTAAAAAAAAAAAAAAAATTGTTCTTGCAATATAAACAAGCTTATGTTATGCTTAAGCCTTCTTGCAATTATTTTTGATATAGGTTTTCACGGTACATTACATCAAGCTATTGGGTGATAATATTTTAATGAAGAACCTTCGTGTGTCTTAGGGATAATAGATATGAATGTTTCATTTATTGAGCCCAATAACTTGCCTTGTTCGTTAGATTCCTTAACGACCTTGAGTAGATCATCCTTTAATAAATCAAGGAATCCCAAATAGAATTCTACCAGAAACCCATCCTACCTAAGACTTTTTTACTTTTTCTTTTTTTCTTTTTGCATAGAACGCAAAGTAGCAAGAATCTCTCATTCTATTACTTCCTAAGTAAGAGAGGCATCGATTTCCTCATTAACAAATGAGGGGGGAGCAAGAATCTCTCATTCTATTACTTCCTAAGTAAGAGAGGCATCCATTTCCTCATTAACAAATGAGGGGGGAGGATAAATCACGTATAGAATGTTTGGAATCGGGCATATTGGAGATGTTTGAAAGAGTGAATGGAAGTATTGAGCACCGACCTCTACTTTGCCCTTGAAGGAGTGCATTGTGGAATCATCCTCCAATTTTATCTCCCATTTGGTATTCCTTTTCTTATTATAGTTTATGAATTCAAGAAAGAACTTTGTATTGTTGTCACCAGATTCAAGCCAGAATGCACGACTTTTAAGATGCCAACGCCATTCTTCCAACAGAATTAGGGTATGTCTTCTTTCTTAAATAGAGTGAAGCTCCTATGGAGACGTCGAAGAGATTGGGCCAAAATCAAGAGTATAGTGAATATTTGGGAGCTCCACTTCGACCTCCTCTAGTTGTTTGACCAGTTTGGCTTGATGAGCATTGGCCCAAGCACAAGAAACCATTTTAAGAGAACGAAGGATTTCCATGAAGCCATATATGATGAATCCTCACGAGGAGTCAAGTGCCTCCACATACAATGAATAAGTGTATGATAGTCCTCCTCTTGTATCCATGTGCGATTGTAACAAAGAGTATAGGAATTGTTATTACCCCTAGGAATGATATGAAATAATATGGGCTTGTGGTCAAATGTTTCCCCATATTCAACAAAATATTTAAGGTCATATCCGAAGTTCCATAGCTCCTCAGAGATGAGGAATTGATCGACACGCTTTGCTACTTCACCACCATCAAATCATCCATTCCTCTATGTTGGAATCAACTTGATAGACTTGATTTCAATTAAGATGTGACAAGAAAGAAAATCCCTAAAAAAAGCACTATGGGGATCCTGCCATGGATTTGGACACCAAACTTCCCGAGTCACCACCCAAAATTGTGTCAAGATCTGAGAAGGCACTACCCATGACCATATCCTCCCTTAAGGTGCAATCAGTGCAGGGCCCATATACATTATAAACTGAAATATAATAATTGAGATCTTTAAATTTCAATTTCATAAGAATTGCAAAAGGTAAAAGAGAGGAAGAAATTGCAGAGTAATTAAGACTTCTTCTTGATATGAGACCTCCATAACGACGGTCATCATCCAAATGACTTAAAGACCAGTACTTTAAGAACATCTCTAGGGATATCCTTTCTTTGTCTCCCAAGTACATTGTTTCCTGAATGAGAATGATGTCGGCTTGGGAGAAGCGACCAATCTTGTGAGGGCTAACAATTTATGGGAACTCCCTTACCCTCAAGCATTGAAATATAGTATATCCATTTGAACTGAGAGGGAAGGGATTTTCCTGCTCTAAGGGCCCTGGATATGGGAACATGTTTTCCCTTGTTTATTTCAATTAACGCAATTTCTTGGGTTTTATGGAGGTTGGACTTAAGACCAACCAAATTTGTGACTAGAGGGTTTGAGGCAAGGCCTATACTATAAGGAAGTTTCTCTAGAGACTTGGATCGAGTGTGAAGGGAATACGGTTTTTTTATCCTTAACGGAGCTGAGGGAGGGATGGAGGGGCAGAAGGAGGGGAGGAGCGGGAGGGTCAGGATATGAGGGAGTTAGGGACCAAGGGATGTTGCCCAGGGGGTGAGGGGGAAGGGGTGAGGTTAGGAAAGGGAAGGAATGATTTTAGAGGGGGACAAGGACAAAAGAGGGGACCGAGTGAGAGGAATTTTCATCAAGGGGAAAAGTGGAACTGAAGGGGAGGGAAGATAGTGACATACATAAATAATTAGTTGACGCGTACCCTTGATAGTAGTTGAACCACCGTCAAAAGGAGGGATAGTGACAAAGGGATCACCTAGATTGGAGGGAGAAGGGTCTAGCAGGGATGAGACCTTATTTTCTCATTGTTTCCTCCTCTGAGAAGCAACATACTGCAACAAAGGAAGCTAATAATCCTCCCGAAGGTGGCCAACCTCATGGAAACTTTCGATAGTCTGTTTTATTGAAAACAGTTAAATATTTTTAAATTATGACTGACTAGGGCTTATTATGGTCAACATATTGTTTGACTTTGCCTATAAAACCATGCACAGTCAACTGTAGTAAACTATAGGCAACCATGGTCGTCCTTAGTTAACCATTGTCATCCATGGTCACCCATGGTCATAGTCAAGCATGTTCAACCATGGTCAATTATGGTGACTACGATTGACTATGTTTCACCATAGCAAACTATTGTTACCGATAGTTAACTATGGTTTTCCATGATTGATTGTATTTGACCATGATTATCCATAGTTAATCATGGTCAACCATAGTCGACGATCACCATGGTTGGCCATAGTTAAAGGTGGATTGTGGTTTATATATCTGTGTGTGTGTGTGTGGATTGTGGTTTATAAAGGTTTGAGGATTGTTTAAAGACCGATAGGAGGTCTGGCAGGGTGATTGAAATTCTGATAAAAAGGAACTTATAAGAGGGCCACTTGACCATTTATGGTCTTAAGGTTTGATCCATCGTAGAGTCAGATACCTAAGACAGTCACAGATGCATTTTTGTAAAATGCATACTGTGGGTAGGTGCGGTGTTACCCCGGCATCAGTTTGCTAATATGTCAGGTAGTTACCCTGCACCATTAGTGGCATCGGAGCAGAATTAAGGTCAAAGCAGAATTACTATCAAAGCAGAAATAAAGCGAGGAAGATTTCTACCAAAAGGAATTTGCACAGAGGAAAAGGTAATGCGTTGAATGATAGACTACAGTGGGAGATTGTAGCAGTTCCAGCAGAGGCTTGGAGTAGGCAGGAACGAAGGATTCCTTGAAGGAAAGAGGACTTGGAGACAAAACAAAGGACAGTTGGAATGGTGAAACAAGATCATGCTGAGATCTTAGAAGCGATATAATGTGTTCTGTTTTAAATTAAGAATGTGTGTTTTTATACTAATGCATAGGTGACAGCAAGAGAAGTTGTGGGAGAAGAACCAGATGTGTTCTTGAAGACAAAGTAAGGAAAATACTCTGAAGAAGAAGTGGCAGTGAACCTAGGAAAAACAAAAATTCCAAAAAGAGATTAGACAGAGAGGATAGCTAAAGTGTTCTCAAGAGAAAGTGAGATATTGTAGAACCCTAGAAGGAGCAAAGGTGTTGCTCAAGAACAGGTTCCAGATAGAGGACCCATTCTTACCAAAATAATGAGTGAGGAGAGCTTAGCGAGGTAAAATTTCAGCCAGGAGGACTAGTTGTTGCAGAGGCTTGTTGCAAAAGAGCTCATGAAGAAAGAAGAGAAGAAGATGACTACTGATAGTCATAGCAGAGGTTTAGAGAGAAGCCACAGCAGAAGATATGAGAGGAAGGATGCCAAGGCAAATGGAAAGAAGATGAGTCAAGAAGAAATTGACAAAGAGGTTTTTAATTTAAAGAACAACTCAATGCATTAAGGGGAATGCTTGAGGAAAGCCAGAGACTAGGTTGGGTCTTGAGGAAGAAACCAATAGAATGGTATGAGATGCAGAGAAGGCTGCAACAAAAGAAAGTGAAGTGATTGAAGGGAAAACTCAAGGAAGTTGAGTTAGAATTGGAAGAATCCATTTGTGAACCAAAACAAGGATAATTTATGGGAGATAATGAAGATGAAGACTTGAAGACTGAAACTTCAAGTAAGGCCGAAGAGTCACATGGTTTTAAATCTAACAATTTGTGTATGTTTGCGGATAAAGGACAATTGGATGATATTGTCATAAACAAGGAAAAAGACCAGCAGAATCAAATTTCTGTTCTGGAAGAAGATGAGGTAGAACAGAAGAAGATGTGTCTCAAGTAGGCATGGAGATAGGAAGATGCAATAATTTGTTTGTAGGTTTATTAAACAACATGAATGAGTATGAGTATGTGATCAAAGAGATTGAGCAAAGATTGTTTGGAGATGGTAAAGAGGCGATAGGAATCAAACAATTTCAAAGTAAAGATAGCCAGCAACAGGTTAAAGGAGGAGGAGTTCACTACAATGGATAAGAGTAGGAAGGCATCATTATAACAAATGGTGTGGAAGAGTGACTAATGGACAGTCTCATGAATTCTACTGAGAATTCGAATCAGCATACTGATATGTTGACAGAGGAAGAGGAAATAGAGCAACAAACTGAAATGTTGCCAAAGAAAGAAGAGGCACCGAGGCCTCATGTTTTTAATTTTAACAAGTGTTTTGTGAATGCGGGTTTTGTTGCAATTGCTGGAGGAGATTTGGCACAGGTGAGTAGCCAAGTAAAGATGAAAGAAGAAGACTTCATGGAAGTATTCAATCCATGGAACAAGGATGATAAATTGTTGGAGAAAATGTTGAACAATCATGAAAGAGGGTAAGGATGACAGGGAGGCAACAAAAATGGTAGCAAGTAAAGCAAGAGCAAGTAAACCAAAGAATGAAGCAAGTAAAATAAAATTCAACATAGAAGATAGCAAAAGTAACCTGAAACAAAGAGAAGAAGACAAAAGTAAGAAGAAGAAGATGGACTAGCCCAAAGATATGCTGGACATAGAAATTGAAGAAATATGGCAGCAGATGATGAAGCAATTCAAATGGAGGAAAACGGTAACAACAACAATCAAGATCAATCAGAAGTTGAACCTGATTGAGAGGAAGAAGAAAATGGAGCAAAAGACAGCAAAAATGCAGCAGCAACAAGGGAACAAAGTATCTGGAAAGTTAGATAACGAAGTGTGGGATCCAGGAAGATAAGGATCAGAAGACACATGATCAGGAGATCTTGAATACTTTCTACCTTGCGAGTGTGATGCGGGAGCATCTAGCCCAAGGAAAATCATTGTAAATAGTAGACATAAGGGGTCATGCATTTTAGGAAATAGTTTTCTTAAGTATCCAGTTAGTGCAACATTTAGGCCTTAAGCGTGATTTAATTAGATGCTCTCAAAACAAATAAATGCAAACATGAGTAGTTCCATGATCCTAGAAGCAAGGGAGAGATTTTAGGCATAAAAGGGAGAATAAATGTGGACCATTGAGCAAAACAGGGGGCTTTTCTGTTTTAAAACTGAGAAAAAGCTAGAGTGGATAAGTCTGCCACATATATGTATGAATGTGGTGAGCTTTAGGCTTTTGTTAAAGGATGGGATCACGTCCTTCATAGTAATCCAATCCAAATTTCTACAAAAAATATGTAAGCCTAACGGCAGAGAAGAGGGCACTAATGAGGAGAATCAGGCCTGTGTGTGCATGAGACCGAAGTGTCTAGGATGTAATCTTTTCTTTTATATTAATATATGCAAATGTTGGTTCCTGACTGTGTCAGAATATTGAAGAGTAGTTCATGAATGTTAGAATTACCGCGTTGAACTCGTAGGTTCTGTGAGAGAGTGCAGGCAGAGTTTTGAAGTACACTGAGGCGCAATACTGACAGAGGAACCACAAAGGATCATTGATTCCAATCGAAGACCAGAGTGGAGATTTGGGGTGAAATTGCGAAGCAAGAATTCGCTAAAGGAGTTAAGCCCAGTAGGAAAAGCGAGCAGCGAAAGGGAGTAAGGCAGAACCTTAAAGAAACTTGGAATACATAGAGAAACTGAAGAAAACGCAGAAAACCAAGTAAAAGAGGATGAGCGGAGAAGTGAAGTTCGACACTCAGCAACTGTTGGATCAGTTAGATCAACGACTGAGAATCAATCCCATCAGCGGGAGTCCCTTTAAAGTTATTGGAATAAGAGCGAGTAGCGATTAATCGTGGCACGTTGGATCATGAACAGATCAACGGTCACGATTTAATCGCATATTGGTGATCGGAGGTGCCAAGGGGTAAGCGAAGTATGACTGTTGTGATATCACCGATAGCCATATATCAACGATCGGCGTTAGGACATATCGGCGATCGGGCATCGGAGCTGGCGGAGATCGGAGAAATAGTGCAGGAACAGTGGTGAACAGACCCGACGATATTATAGTCATGGTTGTAATGAATTTGAAATCCAGCATATGCGGTTGGAGCGGGAATTCCTTTGTATTCCCAATTGATTAATATTCCGATAGTTATATGGTGCGGGCCTTTTAACACAAAAGCATGTGTCATCGCTCCGATAAGAGGAGACCGGAGTCGGAGAAGGGATGGTGTATATGTGTAAAGATTGTGGAATTATGCGAAGGCCGATTGCGATGAGGTTAAACCTCGGGGAATGTGCAGAGGCTGTATGAAAGGTTGAAAGGTATGTTTTTGCGGGGTTTTCCCTTGTAATTGAATTATGAGGGAATTAGCGTGATAGAAGGTTTTATACGTAAAACCATATATAACAAAAGTTAGAAGAGGGAAGGTTATATATATATGGATTGTGGGTTGTAAAGGTTTGAGGGCTGTTTAAAGATCGATAGGAGGTTTGGCGGGGTGATTGAAGCTCTGATAAAAAGGAACTTATAAGAAGGCCACTTGACCATTTATGTTCTGAAGTTTTGACTCCATCGTAGATTCAAACACCTCAGACAGTCGCGGATGCATTTTTGTAAAATGCATATTGTGGGTAGGTGCGGTGTTACCTTGGCATCAGTTTGCTAAGATTATTATATGCTGGGTAGTTACCCTACACCACATAACCGTCATGGTCACCCATGGAAAACCATAGTCCTCATTCTCAACCCATGCTCAACCCATAGACAACCATGGTCAATCATAGTCAACCATGGGCAGCCTTAGCCAACCATGGTTTACCATTGTGCACCATAATCAACAAAAATAAACCCTAATCGACCATGTTCGTTCTTAGTAACCCTAGTCACCCTAGTAAACCATAAATTGCCATGATCAACCCAATGCTCGACCATGTTCAACATGGGAAGCAATGGTCAAAGTTGTTAAACATGATCAACCATTGTCTCCATGGTCAACCACGTCCATCAATTGTTAACATGGTCAACCATAGCCTATCATAGATAACTATGGTCAACCATGGTCAAAATGGGTTGACCGTAGTCCCACATTCTCAACATGGACAACCACAGGATATCATAGTCAATCACAATCGATTGTAGTCAATTATAATTGAATATGGACAACAATGGTCACTCATAGTCGATTATATGTTGACCATAAGCTTCAACCATAACTTGACCACATTAGTCAACCTTACTCAACCATGTTCTACAAATCCTCCCCACACATGTCAATTGCCAACTATCATAACCACATTACTAAATGTGGGGTATATACTCTGATCTATTCTATTAGTTTTTAAAAGTTTCTAAAATGGCATCGATCGAAGTTTATGGCATTTACTAATGTGGTTGTGCCAGTGTATTTCGCTTTCAACCAACGGGCTGAAAAACCCAAGACACAAGCACAAATGTCATAATTTCATCTCGAATATTTTTAATACATGTCCATTCTTAAAACTTGTCATCTTCTTGTCTTTTTGTGGCATTCTTGTTTTTACATAATAATTTTCACATTTTGCCAATTTCCTAGGTAAATGATCCAAAATGGATTTTGGATAGACTCCTAAGTCTAAGAGAGGAAAATGAAAGTCCAAGGAAGTTCCTGGAAATAGCCCCATTGCAGAGATCTTTCATTCTGAATCTACTGCGACTTGAATGGGCAAAAACGGACTTAGGATGCAGAAGTTATCACAAAAATAAGTTGCCCTTTTTCCTTCGGAAAAATAGGAAAAATCTTCAAAAAAATTGGCAAAAACACCTTATAGAGCCAAATCGCATTAGAAGGGTGAGCGGAGGACTTAAACGGAGGCGGAAGAGACCCCCCGATCACCGATCTCCGATATATAGGGTCGGAGATAGGCCTGTGTTCGATGGCGAGACCTCGAGCCGAGCGATATTTCGATCGTTGATATCGGCGGATCAACGTCGACGATGCCACGAGACAAAGGACGAATCCCCGGGTCAACGCAACTTACGATTGCAATTTATCGCATCGCAACGTTGCCTCACATCGATGTAAAAGGGGTGATAACGCCGGACCCGATGGATATTATATGTGCGGCACTATAAATTTTGAGATCCAAAATATGTCGGGTTTCTGTGTATTGGCGCATTTCGGCATGAAAACCGAAATACAAAGGAAAATGCCCCGAAGCGATGTGATGCGATCTGGATCGTCGGATCGCGGGATCAAATCGAGGGCCAGGATTAAATTGGTGATCGGCAGTCCCTAATAACAGGGCCAGTGTGATTTGCGATAGTGATAGGAGGACTCGATGTGATTATAAGGCGGATGCGATAAATTTTGAAGTCCAATAGAAAGGATTTTGTCGGGGTTTTCACGTATTTCTCGGTGTAATTGGGATTTTGCCTAATCCGAAATGCGACGCGATATACTGCCAAATGGCGGACTCAATAGGGATTTGAGGGGCGATGGAAGGGAATTTCACGTTCGAGAATCACGCCCGATAGTGTATTTTGCGGACATACCCTGTGTAAGGGAATTTTCTCAATTTTCGGCTTTTTGCTTGGAAAACAGCCCCGATCCCTTCGTAACAGCTCCTGATCATTGATGCACGCTACAGGTGGGCATTTTTTACAAGCAATGATGTGTTTGAAGCCACAGAGCCGCAAAGCCAGGTGGCCAGTCGAATAGACAAAGCACAGAGAAGTCGTAGGGCCGCAGAGGGATAATGAACCACAGAGAAACGACTGGGGAAGCCAGAAAGCTGGAAAGGTACCTCAAAGGAGGCAGAGAGATCAACAGAGAGCAATTGACGAAAAGCAGGCAGAGAGAGCGAAAACTAATGCACAGAGCAACTTTTGGAGTCACTTGGAGGTCTAGTGAAAAGCCAGAGAGCTAAAAGTTGCAGAAAGCCAAAGCCAGAGCCAAAGAAGCCAAAGCCGAAGAGCCAGAGCCAGAGCTAGAGCCGAGAGCTAGAGGGCCGAGAGCTTCAGAGCCAAAGGATAAGATGGTGTTATGAGCCCAATGTTTATGTGTAAAACATTAGAGTTGAGTGCGGAACTTGTAAAAGAACTGCTGCCATAATCCTAGAGAGCCTAGTTGAGTTGACTAGAGCTCATGGAGACGTAGCCCAAGAGTTTTGGGTGAACTCCTAATTAAATTGTTGTTCTGTGTGTTGGTTTTATTGTTGTATTGTTTACTGTTATATGTACGTTATATCAGCATAAACAATAGAATTTTAAAAGCACATAAACAATTTTAAAATAAGCACCAACATACACCTTATTTTCAAGCACTTGTTAATTCTGCATTTGGTTAATCATAATACCTTGGGAATATTTAAGCTTTGGAAGTGGGAGAGGTTCTTGTAAGTTAGACAAGAACCCTGAGTGCCACATTTTCGGATCAATAAAAACTGACTTTAGATTCAATGGATGCATAACTTTTTCTTTTTAATTTCCTTATAATCAACGAGACATATTTGATATCTCTTGGCACTCAATGGATCTTTCTCGTCAAAAGAAATATTACCAGTGTATTCAACTCAAAAGTAGTTGACGCTACTCCTCTCACTTGTCAAATCTTGTAATACCTACTGTTAGGTATATAGTTGGTCTTTGCGGGGCACTGAAGATTGGTGAAGTCAATGTTTTCCTTAAATATGTAAGTACACATGCATGTTGCACCCTTGACACCTTGTAGATGCAACCATAGAAAGAGAAACCAAACACACTTCATTTGGAATTAAGATGGATATATGTTGGTATTATATATTATCTACAAGCTTCAACCAATGAACAAGAAAACCAACTAGAGAAGCATAACAATCAAATTTCTTTTGTAATTATTTCATGACATCTTCGTATGCTCTCTAAACTTGTCATATTCTAGTTTGAATGTGATTAGTGTACATCTTGCCATTTTCCCAGATAAAACAAGCAAACATGCATTTGGCATAAGACGATTAGTATTGCCTCGGGTATCATGTGTTGGGTATGAGAGGAGAAGGCTAAAACTAATATTAAAGAATCACTTTGTAGTAGGGTCGCATATCTAGGATGTTATTCATAGTGCCGTGGTTTTGACTATCGACTTCTCACGGGTCTAGAGCTTAATAAATAGAACTTGCAATATGCATTTCACACTTTCAATTCCTTCATCATTTGCTCACATGTTCCCCTGGTTCAATTTATATTTACTACAACATTAAGGAACTTGCTCATTACTTCTCTTGGACATATCGGGCAAAGATAGTGTTGATAGCCAGAGGCTTTTATGTTTATGTTGTTTTTGAACATTTCCTTGTACTTGTCGTGTCCATCCAACCTTTCATTGCAAGAAAATAAATGTAATGATCGGGGAATACCTTTTGTACTGTAAAGCATCCAATAGTTTCTCTTGGTATAAGAGTAAATTTGGGAGTCTTGGGATGCAATTCCCATGTATTAAGGGTGTCATCAACTTTAGCATGGAGTGTTCCCACTTGCATCCCTTATTGTGTAAGAAGGATGTTACGAAATGTCCCAATGGACGCTCCCACATTTGAGGAGAACAGGGAAAGGATTGAAGAAAAGAGAAGAAGAGGAAATTAAAAGGTCAATGCTTATTTGAATGTGTTGGACACGTAATCCTAAAGGGTTAGCGTGGAAGCCGAATGGACAAAGCAGTCCAAGGGACCTTGGGATGTGAATCCCAATGGTCACCATATTGTACTATAAATGTACATCATTTGTGAATAAAAAATGTATCGCATGCTTTATCTTTCCTAATTGTTCTCCCTTACCATGTGTGTTTAACATGGTATCAGAGCCATGATGTGTGGCCTGTTTTCCCTGAGCAGAGCTGCCTTGAATAGCGCTGGCCTAGTCTTCATTACCTGAAAAATGCCTGCCTGCCTGCCTGCATACCTAATTTCTGAAGGAAACGCACAGGTCCCAGAAATAGTTGTAACTCCTGCCTGAGAGCTGCTCAGTCTCTGACATCTCTGACCTTGAAATAACTGAAGACTGCCGCTGCCTGCATTTGAAACGCTTGGTATATGCATTGAATTGGTAAAGTATGGTTACTATTATGAAGGAATTTAAAAAAAAAACGCTATTCGCTGCCTGTATTAAAATAATTGGAACCTGCGTGTGGTCTATTCGATGCCTGTATTAAAACGATTTGAACCTGCGTGTGGTATCAAATGACTGACACTGTAAAACACATAATACAGTGATCGTGTTGGTTAAGAGAATTGGGGGTTTCGTTTTATTTGCATTCATGGACTACCGTATGAAATCTTGTCGAATGGTGGCTAGCCCAATGATACATATAGTGTAAATGTTTTACGTTTAAAGATATACTAACAGTGCCGTTCAGTAATTATCGTATGAAACCTGCGTATTGCTGGTATTGCTGCGTATTGTGGCTAGCTCGAAGTTAAGCGCCAAGCCAAGTCGAGTTGGTTGGAGCTGAATTTTGAAAGGGGCTGAGTTCTGTACCTTCAAGGGGCTGAGTTTTACATCTTTTATGTGCTGGCCTAGTTCAGCTAAGTGTGCCATATATTGAGAGCCGAGCCACTATTATTTCAGAGGCCGAGTTGTGCCATCATCGGTCTTAAAAGCACTGTTACTCCGAGTTTTCGTCTCCCATATTGGCGCTGGTATTCTTTGGGCCAAAAAAAAAGGAGTTTGGCGCATACGTTGGCTGTCTGATTGCCCACAGTAAAAGCCTGAAAGCCAATTTCTCCGACTGAGCAAGTCTCTCAAGCACCCATTTCATCAAAGGATACTTCAATGTCAAATCGAGTTCATCCAATGCATTCTCTAACTCTGGCGAACTGCCATATTGGTGGATGACACTAGTTTGCAGAAATTCAGAAGCCATTGTTGGCAACCAAACAACATTTGCAGATGTGATTTGATTTATCAATTCTGATCAGGTGACTTTGGCCATTGGAAACGATAAGTGATGCATTGTATTACCTCATTAAAACAGCATCATGTTTTTTGCCAATGCTTTCTCATTGCGTGTAAAAAAAAATAACTTTCTTGCATAATGGCAAATTGAAATTCCAAAGGACAGTTTTGATAATCTATCTGAAAGCTTTCTTCTATTGTAAGTGATGTGAGAAAATTTCTAAAAGCAACATTTGGAGGTTTTGGGGATAATTTTACATTCATATTGAAGGTAGATTTATTTGTGGGGATAGACTTGCCATTTGAGTGCATGCTTTGACGAGAGCATTCATGCTATTAAGATGTGCAGTGACAAAGTTCTTATCAATTTCAAATTCAGTTCGCAGCAAATGACTTTGCAGAGAAGTGTGTTTATATATTAATGGAGGACATCCACGGTATGTTTAGATGTATAACAAGGGTGCTGCCAAAGTAATAAACATTCTTTACATGGGAAGCCTCTGCAGCCTGTTTGAGGCACATGTCTGTTTAACATAGTGTCGCTGGACGTTTCTTCCTCGGATGCTAAAGCGTGTGGCCTTCATTTGAAAAACAATTTAGAGTTGCGTCCAAATTCCAATTATTTTACAGGTTATGGTCCGTTTTCCAAGAAACAGGAACGATATCGAGTAGAACTCAGGAGTCTGTATTGCTATTGCTGTGGAATTGCCGCTGATTAAGAGGCTTTGATGAGGCGTTGATTTTTCAAAGGCGGTAGTAAAGAGGCTTTAAATTTGTTCAGAAAATTATAGAAAATTGACCGAAATGTTGTTAACGCCGGGTCCATTTTGTGACTAGGTATATTGTTACCATTAGCTTAGAGAAATCTTGATTAGGTACATTGAATCATTGGCATCAAGTCGTTTCATATTTCAGAAGTTTCATTCTAGGGGATAACTTGATCACGTGTTATTTCATAAGAGGGAAGTTTGATTCATAGATGTAGGTGAATTGATGACAGCCTCTATCGCAGCATGTTTGAATTAATGACTTTGGGAGCTCAAGTCAACGTGCTCAGCTGTTCAAACTGTTTTGACATTTGATCTGAAATAAGTGGAAGTGCAAGATGTTTCCTGGACTACATAGTTCCAGAAGCTAGAATTTCCTTTCATTGATACTGTATTCACAAACTGCCTCTGCCCTCACCAAATCCAACGAGAAGAAAAGTTTTACTGGTAAACTTTAAAGTATATAAGAACCGTCATTCTCAGATTTTTTTGCACTAAACGACAGTATATGAAGGTATATTGAGAGCCTACATACTTGAAGATTTTTGAAGACAAAGTGGTATACAAATCAATTTTTTGCAGTGATATTATTGTGAAATGGATAGAATGGGTATTGTATTAG
>APFE031269774.1:0-23279 GCA_000404065.3 Pinus taeda | reverse complement strand
ACAAAATTGAGAACACTTCCTCTAGCAGAAGACTCCAGCTTCTTGCCAGTTTTGGAAGAGTTCCAGGAATTGCATAAGCATTCCAGAGTTGTTGGTCATCTTTAAACCATCACAGGTTGAGACTTCCCTTTTCAGGTTGAAGTTTTACCTTTTATGCGGGGTGAGGCCTCCCTTTTACGGTTGAAGGTTTCCCTCTTTAAAACAATAGGATCACTTCCTCTAGCAGAAGACTTACAGCTTCTTGCGAAGTTTGGAAGAGTTCCGGGAACTGCACTAAGCGTTCCAGTGTTGGTGGCTATCCTTAAACCACCGCCCTTTTTTACCAACATTTCATAGAGCACATTCAGCCTAGTGCTGCCATGCATTATTGCACATTTTGTATTACAACTCTTTTCTTGGACTCATACATAACCCTTCGGATTAAGGGGGGGAATGTTGGACACGTAATCCTAAAGGGTTAGCGTGGAAGCCGAATGGACAAAGCAGTCCAAGGGACCTTGGGATGTGAATCCCAACGGTCACCATATTGTACTATAAATGTACATCATTTGTGAATAAAAAATGTATCGCATGCTTTATCTTTCCTAATTGTTCTCCCTCACCATGTGTGTTTAACAGAATGGCAGGGAATGTTAATCCCTTAGGTCTTGGGATGTTAGATTTCTATTATTTTTTTAAGTGTGCCAATGCGGTATCCTATAAATATACATCAAGGAAACTCATTTGAACAATCATCTTATCTTGAAGATTTAGTATATTGTGAAAAGAGGTTGCCTCCCTCAAAGAGGCTTCTAATCGACCCATTATTTCACTTGTTTAAGCAGGGATTACTAATTTGGGCATTTAGGGTTTAGGGTTGGTGTTGAATTCAAGTATATGTCGATAGAGTGTACGAGCTCTCAACTGAGATTCTAATTTCATCACCCATTCACACATCCTTGCCAAAACCCACGACACGTCTTCATGGGATTAACCTTATGTTAATGGAAAAGCAAGGAGAGGCATCAACAAACAATGCATCAATTGTTCTAATGAAAAAGGGGCCAAACCCCAAGGATTTCATAGATACAAGGATGAATGACCGCTCAAGTTGGTCACAGGCATTCTCAAAACCTATCTTATAGAAATAGAATCAAGTCCAATAACATAAGCCCATTCCACACCTTCACACACAACAATAAGATCATCTAGGATGTATCTACCTTGTATGAAGCATTTATGCTCTAACATGATTATATTAGTTGAATTGAGGTTTCTGTGATCCATATCGAGTTTATGAGAAAGGGGCCTATATTATTCCTTGTTCCTTTGGGACCCCGTATATTGGTGAGACGGGTCGCTCCATTAATCAAAGGATTAGTGAGCGCGCAGCTGACCTTAAGCATAGAAGAACCAAGTCTTCTGCTTTAGCAGAGCACGTGGAGAAAACTAATCATCATGTCTGTATCGAGGAGGCTAGTGTTATTGCTAAAGTTTCACATTTCCATCATCGGAAATTTAGGGAGGCCCTTGAGATTGAAAAAGGTCGGTCAATCTCAATAGAGAGGATGGCTGGAAGATCAACAGTTGTTGGGTCCCAACCCTCTCCTCCTGGTCGTTTTCTTCCTCCCCTGCCTAGGTTTAGCTTGATCTTGTTGTCTTTTAAGTAAATTCCCCTTGTTTCCCGTTTCCTGTGGCCTTTATTCTTTAAGGTGTGGTTGTTAAGTTTTGAAGTATTTTAGTAGCAATTAATTTATGCTATTAGGTTTATTCTAATAATTTTAATTAACAATAAAAATAATCTTGAAATTAATCTATGATAAGGTGTTATTTTTAACCCTTAAATAAAATATTAACTAATTTTTAAATATTAAAATATTTTTTGTGACCCTTAAGTTTCTCTAATACTTACATATTTAATAACTTTTATAAATAACTATTTATTTATTTTATTTTATTTCTTTAAAATAGTCCCTTTACCTCATATCTTAATAAGAAAATAACCAACTATATTTATATTTAACAACTTCTATAACTAACTATTAATTACTCTAATATTTATATAGGTAATAACTTTTATAATTAACTATTGATTTATATTAATTTATTTTAATATATAATTATAACTATAAGTTTATAAAATGCCCCCTTACTTTTATTTTTTATAACTAATAATTATATTTATATACATAATAACTTTTTAATTAGCTATTAATTTATTTCATAATTTATTTATTTTAATATATATTTATAACTATAAATTCATAAAATGGTCCCCTTGCTTTTATTTTTATAAAAATATATAACTAATTGAATTAACTTATTTATTTAAATATAGCTTTTGCCCCTAATCCAGTCCATCTAACCGTTTCCCGGTCAAATTTAGCGGTTACCTGGTCAGGAAATATAGCTGTTGGATGCTCTGCTCTAACTATTTAATATGCTAAACTAGATCTGTTTCTTCAACTTGTCCTCACGATGAACCACACTAGTTGGTTCGAAACACGTCGAAAAATGAAATATCATATGATTATATTAGGTAATGTATGCTTTATAATGCAAATTTTATGCCTAGGCCCAAATTGTTCATGCTTGTTGTATGGCATGGTATCAAGTTAGGTTTCCCCACCTCGAGGATGAATTTTATGGTACCCTAATTGAAGTCATCCCCAAGTGATTAAGTTCTTAGTAGTCGTTGATAGACCCACAAGTATGGGGCGACCAAGTTCCATGTTGCTTTGTAGAACTTACAGTAGAATCCGTAAATCGCTTAGGCTTTATTAGCGATAATCATCGATTCCATGCATATAAACAATCAACCAGTATAAAGAAAAATGCATGGTCATGATCACACCTTTTCTCCTCCATAACCTTCTTCAAGACCTCATCTTAAAATGTTGCATCACTGCTTCTCACTCGATATAAGCAATTGAGACTAGAGAAACAATTTGTAATGATTAGTAAATGCTTTCTTAATCACCCTTCTTTAATTCACCCTCTCATTCTTTCTCCCGGAGCATACATCTTCTCTCTTGTGCTTTTGGTTCTTTCTTAATCATCCCCTTTTTAATCAGTGTCCCGCTCTTTCTATTAGAGACATACATATTGTCTATGGCGATTTTGATTGTCAAGGCCTTAAAGGAGACCATAGTAGTCCTATCCCCAATCTTGAACAAATGTTTTCAAGCATGAAGTTATGATTCCCGATCATGCTCAAATTCATTGACCCTCATAAGGTGGGACAACTTGGACCAAGCCTATTTTTCTTCATCAAAAGAGATTAGGTGGAGGTCCTTAGACATAGTCTCAAATGCCCCGGTGATGTAAACAAAAAAACTCACGGGGATTCTGTGCCTAAAAATTCATACCATGCATATCCACCAAAATCACAACCATGGTGAAAGATGGAAGCAAAGCCATTACTAATTTACCAGGGAGATGCTACCATAAATTTTGTTTACACTAGCAATGAAATGTTAAATCCAAGGCAAATAACAAAGCGCAGGAGTCAATTACAACAAATGAAATTTTATCTGCCTTTTGACGCAGTCCAATTCTATAGTTGAAATGTATAAAATCAACTCCACTAACACCATATAATGGATGGATGATAAAATGATTTTTTCATTGATTTGTGTATATTATTAAAAGTATTCTGTGGAGGTTGAATCCCATCATGTATCTAATAATTATTAATAGTTAAATAAAAAATTCTAAAAATCTGATTCCCAAATAAACACGCATATATATAAAAAAAAATATAATAATAATTAAATTCCAGGATTCCAAGATTCTAAAATGGGATGCAAACATTAGATTCCAAGATTCTAAAATTAAAAGTGAAATGGATGAAAACCTTAAATTCCAAGATTCCAAAAATAGGAAGAAATGCATGTGACCAAACGTAACAAATCCCAATGCCAATAAATAATACTTGGGAAGAGTGGATGATGACAGTTACACAGTGAAAGAGAAAGAGAAGGCGAGAAAGCGAGCGAGATTTTGAATGATATTTGGCGAACGATAAGCGGGAAGAAGCACCCAAGTTTTATCTCTCTCTACCTGCTGGCAGCCATGGGAGCGGGCACGCAATTCATCTCAGAGAAACCCGCACCACACCTGCAAAAGTGTAGCCGAAGCCACACCTGCAAAAACGTTGGAGCTCCAAAGAAAATTGAAGAAGACAGGGATAGACGGGGGAGAGGTCAGACTCGGAAAAAGATTCAGAAAGCCTGCCGTTACTGGCTCGCAGGCAATTGCATGCACACAGGAGATGACTGCAAATATCTGCACTCCCATGTTGTTGGAGGCTCCGACGTCACTTTCTTGACAAAGCTCGTTGGCCACAGTAACAAGGTATGTAGCTTCTCGGTTTCCTTATTTGCTCTGCATATTCTTAGCTTGTTTTGGCTGGCTTCTGGTTTTCTCGCTCCCTCTGCATATTCTTGGTTTGCCCGTTCTTTGTTGGTTTCCTTCTGTTATGTGCTCTGTTTCTTGGTTTCCTTGTCTTTTTTCCATATCCGTTTGATTTGCTTGGTTTCCTTGTCTTTTCTCCATATCCATTTGATTTGCTTGGTTTCCTTGTCTCTTTTCCATATCCATTTGATTTGCTTGGTTTCCTTATTTTGTTTATGTGCTTTGTTTCTGGGTTTTCTTATCTTCTTTGCATATCCATTTGATTTACTTCCTTCCCACAGGCTATTCGAGGGATTGCTTTTCCTTCTCATTTAGGCGCTGCTGACAAACTCTATTCCGTTGGACAAGGCAACAAGCTTATGGTCTGGGACTGCCATACAGGCCAGGTACTGTGAGCTTTTGTTTACACTCAACTCTTATACTGTCTATAAATATCTTCATCGAAGCTTAACGTCTTCTTTCTTAAACAGGGTACACATATTCCTTTACATGGCGTGAGCGAAGCTGGATGCCTCATCAGTGAAGGTCCTTGGATTTTTGTTGGCGTTCCTAACGCTGTCAAGGTAATTCAACGAAATTTTAACCTTAGTATTAGAATTGTTTTTGTCAGTGTCATTTTCTTCAGGTTGCTAACACAGTGGATTTATATTTCAGGCTTGGAATACTCTCACGTCCACGGAACAATCTTTAGATGGCCCCGGGGGACAAGTTCATGCCCTTGCTGTCGTTAATCAAATGCAAATGCTTTTTGCTGGAACAGAAGTGAGTCTCCTAAACTGCTTTGGCTTATGTAGTCATATTTGTTGTGACAAACCCCCTGATCTAAGGAGAGATGGTCAGTGGGTTACTTGACTCCCCTGCCGTTGACCGGATTTCTTTTTTTTGAAATACATAATGGCAAAACCAATTTCCTTCATATGTACAGACTACACCAGTTGACCCGACAATTGACTCATGGGACTTGTCATGAGACTTCTTGACACCACCGCATATCCTGACATGGCCAAAGATATCTGAATCCTCTACAAAAATACACAGTGGCCAAAGGAATCAGAATTTTGACATTGTTTACTGAGAAATGCGTACTGATAATGACAGACAACCACGTGTGGATGTCACCGTTTATTTATAAAACTAGCATATGCAGCATCTTCTGTTGTATACTGAAAGTGCACTATTTGTATATATCATCGTAACCAAAATGATTAGGAGGAGGACAGTCCTTCAGCTCAAACCCAATCCTTGACCTCTCCATCTGTATTCATTATTATGCCTAGTTTTTACAATTGAGGAGTGGATGAGGCCCATGTACTGGCCAACCTGTTCTCGGTGTTCTAGCTTCGCAAGAATAGAGACCTGAAAGCTTAATTTGTCATTAAATACCCACCAATACGATGGTGCAATCTACAGGCCTACTCCAAGGAAGGCTAAAGTGACATTCAGGCTAGTCCCCGGTAGATTAGGTTGCATGCTTAAGTCTTGCTGAACCATAATGTATGTCTGCTCATATAAGAGCTTTGTAAAGTCTCCACGAAGAAGTTCTTTCTTGTTAATCATGAAACTCAACACCTATAGTAAAATTCACTAGTCTACCATGTCAAATCATCTTAGGCAAATCAAAAATTGCACAAGGATAAAAACAACTAAGATCTACCATAGAATCCAACCCCGTGAGTTGCATGCAACAAGGTCATCTTTCATTCGTAAACCTTACCTTATATTTTTAACTTTGACAGTGACGAGGATAAATTGGTGGAGTTGCTTGGTTTGTGGTATCTACTACGGAGGTCACAATGTCGTGCGAACATTAATGTTTGGACCAGCAGATTCAATGTTTGAACCGGAATTGGACCCAGAGTTTAATGTACAATTTCAGCAAGACAACCATTCTGTATTGATTTTGAACCCTGGTATTGATTTTGAACACAGATAAAGATCGAACAAAAGGAAGAGCTCTGAAGTTTGGACACCAAACAAAAGTTAGGCAACAAGATAGATTGAAGAGCATTGAAACCTAATCAGAAGCACCTGTCATGTTACGAAAGGGCTACCACCCACTCCCCTACTGTACCCAGTAGGAAAGCATTTATAGCACTGTCTAGATTGGTATAAGCATAAGGTCCCTAATTCTCCTCCCGTCCTTTGACATTCTGCCCATAGAGCAGTTGCCACTCGCTAGCTTGGGAGCAAACTAGGGATTCCATAAGTGCTTTTCTACCTCCACCTTGCCTATATATGTGGCTTATACCAAGATTCGAGAGGAAATCCTCCACCCATCAACCACTAAATTTTTGCAATTTTAGTACTTCCACCCTATATTAGGAATCCGAAGGACGCCAATTTTAATTATCGAACAAGGGAAAACTAGATGTCCAGAAAATAACTATGCTTAATGGAAGACAAGAGGATTCCAAGTCAGTTGTAGTGTTATGGAGTAAGAGAGTTATCCCCGACATTCTCTCATTTTACCTATTAGCAGTAACTAGCCAATGGAATGGATGCTACCTCTTTGCCTTAAGAAAAATAATCACCAACGAAACAATAGATACTAAAAGATGTGATAACTCATTCATTGAAGAATCAATTAACACACAAGGAAAAGAGGAAATGCATCATCCATGTATATAAGGAGCAAAGAAAACGATCCCCAGATAGGGTTTCAGGCACCAGTCAAAACGCCCTCTAATTTTAGTAGATTGGTAAATATCAAGGGTGAATTCGAATAGCTCGAACTCACCTCTGCTGCTGCGATTTCCAAGTCAAGGAAATCTATCCTCCAACCTTTCTGTTCTGCGCGCTTTCCTTATCTCCTGCCATCAATATTTTGTTCATCCATTGCTTCTCGCTTATATTTCAGAAGTCTCACAACCTGGTATTTTTGGATTTCATTCATCGGGTTCTGTTTTGAGTTATAACTCAGCTCGTGGGTGCAACCGTTCTCTGCTTGGTAATATCACGAGTCCCATTTCCTTTCTCCTCCCTTAAGCCCTTGTCTCTCCCTATGTTATCAAATCCATCTCCCCCTCACAAAATATCCCCGGGACATCCCCCTTGCCAAAATCTAACCGCTCCCTCCCCTCCTTGAATCCCTCAATTCACGTAGGCAAATTTCATTCTGCGAGATCATGAGGGGAGGTTCATTGGTTTGTTTTGCCTTGCTGGCCCAAGATATTTTTTTTCAACCAATTATATACTACCCAGTTAATGTTTAGTTTCAGATTCTTTAAGGTTGTTGGCCTTGTCCCTCCCTAGAGTCTTGTTGGTCAATGATCTTGTGCCACTTGGTTCTTTTCTTTTTGCATGCCACCTGTCAGACTCGTTTGGTCCATGACAACCACAAGTCCTCCAAGCAACAATCCCCCTTCGACCTTGGAATATCTGTCCCATGACCTAGTTCTTTTTTTTTTGTTGGTCAAATACTTACATTATTTAAAATTCATGAAGGAAATAAGTAGGGGGGTTGTCACATTTGTAGTGTGTTTTCTTTTATTAGCTAAACTCTAGGTCATGACCAGTGTGTTCGAAATCGGTGGAACTAGCCAGTCCGACCGGGTTGGGGGTCGAACTAGTTTGTTTCACGGCCTTTAACCGGAAGTGGCCGGTTCGGTGCCGAACTGACAAGTCACCAACCGGACTGACTGATTCTATACAATTTGACCAAAGACATTCGAAATGTAATTAAAAAAATAAAATAAAATAAACATGAATTTTTAAGTGGGGCGGCATAACTTTCAAGCCTATGGCTCTTGAATCCTTATCCAATTTATGGTAATGCCCTCCTTTATTTTTTATTTTCATCCTTTTACTTAAATTTTTAACATTAACATGAAATAACTGAGGATTTTTTAGAGTGGTTCCAACTTCATTTGATTTAATATGGAGAAAGCAAATTTTTAGAGCTCGCTCAAAATCTCGTAGACTTAACCATTTCTCAGGATTTCAAGATTGGGGGAATTGCAACGTTTCCATTGGATTTTGTCATGTACGAGGGTATGGAACTAGTAATTAATCAAGATCACCAAACCCTCTATGTACCCTAATGTTAGTGGCACTGGTTGTCAAACTCCTTTATCACGACCCTATAAAAAATGTACCCATCACTCAAACAAAATCTTGACTTGACATGCTACGCTTTTTCTATCTTATTTTAATGCTTCTAGTGTGATATTGATGACGAAGGTCCCAACAGAGGCAATGGTTATGATGATATGTATGTATTCGTTGTAGCATGATTTTCTTTTGCTTTTTCAATGCTAGAGGCCATCTAGAGCCTATTTTTTGTTGTATTTTCGTTTCAGAGACGAATTGCACTCGATGCTATTTTGGTTATGTGCACCCTTACATGCTATATCAATGAGAAGTTTTGCTTGTCTGTGTATAAAAAGCTTTGGATTCATACGAATGCACATGACTATATATCTTTTTCTTTAAAATTTGAATGTATGTATTTTTGGCCGACCAATTCTCTGGTCCGGTTTTTTAGTAGTTTTGGTCCGGTTTCAACTGGTTCTCAGTTCGCCAGTTTGGCTCCGATAACATTGGTCGTGACTTTATTACATTATATAGCCCCACTGATTACGTTGACTTACCATTTTACAGGAAGGCACTATTTTTGCATGGAAATTTAATTCTCCAGCCAATGCCTTTGAACCTGCAGTTTCCCTCGCAGGGCACACCCTGCCTGTTGTCTCATTGGTCTCGGGGGCAGGAAGACTCTACTCTGCTTCCATGGACCACACAATAATGGTATGTTTCTATGCTTCTCGTCCACTACTTTTATTTGTATTTGTTTACACAGTAAGATAAAAGAAAAATTGGGCTAACCTGGTTAATAAAAGCACAAATAAACATTGTTTTTCTTGCAAGCTTTGATGTTTTTCATTCACTTACAATTTTAGAAAATGAATTGTGTACCCAATTCCAGATGAGTTTATATTTGACAGTTGTAAAGAAATTCACAAGTTTGGGATATGGAAAGTTTTCAATGTATACAGACCTTGAGGGATCACAAGTCAGTTGTAATGTCTCTTCTCTGTTGGGATGACTATCTCTTGTCGTGCTCATTAGACAACATGGTGAAGGTAAGGAAGACTTCATCATATGTCCATGTTTCATTCAGGAAATAAAATGGTGCACAAACTTCATTGGAATTTCTAACTCATCAAATGCAATGCAGGTATGGGCCGCTACATCAAGTGGAGCCTTGGAAGTGACTTACACTCATAGCGAAAAGAATGTATGTTATCTAATCCTCTCTACCCATAACAATTTTGTGCATTTTATAATTAGTTTTTTCATCCATGCAACAACCTATTTACTTAGTTGCAGTGCAATGCTATTTTTCTATTCATGATTTATCTCAAGATATCTTCAGAGAAGATAAACAACAAGGGACTGAAGACAAACTTGAGGAAGAGACTATGTTAGCTGACAACATAGTAAAGGATCATCGATTCACTATGATCATAATTTCATCTCGAATATTTTTAATACATGTCCATTCTTAAAACTTGTCATCTTTTTGTCTTTTTGTGGCATTCTTGTTTTTACATAATAATTTTCACATTTTGCCAATTTCCTAGGTAAATGATCCAAAATGGATTTTGGATAGACTCCTAAGTCTAAGAGAGGAAAATGAAAGTCCAAGGAAGTTCCTAGAAATAGCCCCATTGCAGAGATATTTCATTCTGAATCTACTACAACTTGAATGGGCAAAAACGGACTTAGGATGCAGAAGTTATCACAAAAATAAGTTGCCCTTTTTCCTTCGGAAAAATAGGCAAAATCTTCAAAAAAATGGCAAAAACACCTTATAGAGCCAAATCGCATTAGAAGGGTGAGCGAAGGACTTAAACGGAGGCGGAAGAGACCCCCCGATCACCGATCTCCGATATATAGGGTCGGAGATAGGCCTGTGTTCGATGGCGAGACCCCGAGCCGAGCGATATTGCGATCGCTGATATCGGCGGATCTGCGTCGGCGATGCCACGAGACAAAGGACGAATCCCCGGGCCAACGCAACTTACGATTGCAATATATCGCATCGCAACGTCGCCTCGCATCGATGTAAAAGGGGTGATAACGCCGGACTCAATGGATATTATATGTGCGGCACTATAAATTTTGAGATCCAAAATATGTCGGGTTTCTGTGTATTGGCGCATTTCGGCATAAAAACCGAAATACAAAGGAAAATGCTCCGAAGCGACGCGATGCGATCTGGATCGTCGGATCGCGGGATCAAATCGAGGGCCAGGATTAAATTGGTGATCAACAGTCCCTAATAATAGGGCCAATGTGATTTGCGATAGTGATAGGAGGACCCGATGTGATTATAAGGCGGATGCGATAAATTTTGAAGTCCAATAGAAAGGATTTTGTCGGGTTTTTCAAGTATTTCTCGGTGTAATTGGGATTTTGCCTAATCCGAAATGCGACGCGATATACTGCCAAATGGCGGACTCGATAGGGATTTGAGGGGCGATGGAAGGGAATTTCACGTTCGAGAATCACGCCCGATATTGTATTTTGCGGACATACCCTGTGTAAGGGAATTTTCTCAATTTTCGGCTTTTTGCTTGGAAAACGGCCCCGATCCCTTCGTAACAGCTCCTGATCATTGATGCACGCTACAGGTGGGCATTTTTTACAAGCAATGATGCGTTTGAAGCCACAGAGCCGCAAAGCCAGGTGGCCAGTTGAACAGAAAAAGCACAGAGAAGCCGTAGGGCCGCAGAGGGATAATGAACCGCAGAGAAACGACTGGGGAAGCCAGAAAGCTGGAAAGGTACCTCAAAGGAGGCAAAGAGATCAACAGAGAGCAATTGACGAAAAGCAGGCAGAGAGAGCGAAAACTAATGCATAGAGCAACTTTTGGAGTCACTTGGAGGTCTAGTGAAAAGCCAGAGAGCTAAAAGTTGCAGAAAGCCAAAGCCAGAGCCAAAGAAGCCAAAGCCGAAGAGCCAGAGCCAGAGCTAGAGCCGAGAGCCAGAGGGCCGAGAGCTTCAGAGCCAAAGGATAAGATGGTGTTATGAGCCCAATGTTTATGTGTAAAACATTAGAGTTGAGTGCGGAACTTGTAAAAGAACTGCTGCCATAATCCTAGAGAGCCTAGTTGAGTTGACTAGAGCTCATGGAGACGTAGCCCAAGAGTTTTGGGTGAACTCCTAATTAAATTGTTGTTCTGTGTGTTGGTTTTATTGTTGTATTGTTTACTGTTATATGTACGTTATATCAGCATAAACAATAGAATTTTAAAAGCACATAAACAATTTTAAAATAAGCACCAACATACACCTTATTTTCAAGCACTTGTTAATTCTGCATTTGGTTAATCATAATACCTTGGGAATATTTAAGCTTTGGAAGTGGGAGAGGTTCTTGTAAGTTAGACAAGAACCCTGAGTGCCACATTTTCAGATCAATAAAAACTGACTTTAGATTCAATGGATGCATAACTTTTTATTTTTAATTTCCTTATAATCAACGAGACATATTTGATATCTCTTGGCACTCAATGGATCTTTCTCGTCAAAAGAAATATTACCAATGTATTCAACTCAAAAGTAGTTGACGCTACTCCTCTCACTTGTCAAATCTTGTAATACCTACTGTTAGGTATATAGTTGGTCTTTGCGGGGCACTGAAGATTGGTGAAGTCAATGTTTTCCTTAAATATGTAAGTACACATGCATGTTGCACCCTTGACACCTTGTAGATGAAACCATAGAAACAGAAACCAAACACACTTCATTTGGAATTAAGATGGATATATGTTGGTATTATATATTATCTACAAGCTTCAACCAATGAACAAGAAAACCAAATAGAGAAGCATAACAATCAAATTTCTTTTGTAATTATTTCATGACATCTTCGTATGCTCTCTAAACTTGTCATATTCTAGTTTGAATGTGATTAGTGTACATCTTGCCATTTTCCCAGATAAAACAAGCAAACATGCATTTGGCATAAGACGATTAGTATTGCCTCGGGTATCATGTGTTGGGTATGAGAGGAGAAGGCTAAAACTAATATTAAAGAATCACTTTGTAGTAGGGTCGTTTATCTAGGATGTTATTCATAGTGCCTTGGTTTTGACTATCGACTTCTCACGGGTCTAGAGCTTAATAAATAGAACTTGCAATATTCATTTCACACTTTCAATTCCTTCATCATTTGCTCACATGTTCCCCTGGTTCAATTTATATTTACTACAACATTAAGGAACTTGCTCATTACTTCTCTTGGACATATCGGGCAAAGATAGTGTTGATAGCCAGAGGCTTTTATGTTTATGTTGTTTTTGAAAATTTCCTTGTACTTGTCGTGTCCATCCAACCTTTCATTGCAAGAAAATAAATGTAATGATCAGAGAATACCTTTTGTACTGTAAAGCATCCAATAGTTTCTCTTGGTATAAGAGTAAATTTGGGAGTCTTGGGATGCAATTCCCATGTATTAAGGGTGTCATCAACTTTAGCATGGAGTGTTCCCACTTGCATCCCTTATTGTGTAAGAAGGATGTTACGAAATGTCCCAATGGACGCTCCCACATTTGAGGAGAACAGGGAAAGGATTGAAGAAAAGAGAAGAAGAGGAAATTAAAAGGTCAATGCTTGTTTGAATGGCAGGGAATGTTAATCCCTTAGGTCTTGGGATGTTAGATTTCTATTATTTTTGTAAGTGTGCCAATGCGGTATCCTATAAATATACATCAAGGAAACTCATTTGAACAATCATCTTATCTTGAGGATTTAGTATATTGTGAAAAGAGGTTGCCTCCCTCAAAGAGGCTTCTAATCGACCCATTATTTCACTTGTTTAAGCACGGATTACGAATTTGGGCATTTAGGGTTTAGGGTTGGTGTTGAATTCAAGTATATGTCGATAGAGTGTACAAGCTCTCAACTGAGATTCTAATTTCATCACCCATTCACACATCCTTGCCAAAACCCACGACACGTCTTCATGGGATTAACCTTATGTTAATGGAAAAGCAAGGAGAGGCATCAACAAACAATGCATCAATTGTTCTAATGAAAAAGGGGCCAAACCCCAAGGATTTCATAGATACAAGGATGAATGACCGCTCAAGTTGGTCACAGGCATTCTCATAACCTATCTTATAGAAATAGAATCAAGTCCAATAACATAAGCCCATTCCACACCTTCACACACAACAATAAGATCATCTAGGATGTATCTACCTTGTATGAAGCATTTATGCTCTAACATGATTATATTAGTTGAATTGAGGTTTCTGTGATCCATATCGAGTTTATGAGAAAGGGGCCTATATTATTCCTTGTTCCTTTGGGACCCCGTATATTGGTGAGACGGGTCGCTCCATTAATCAAAGGATTAGTGAGAGCGCAGCTGACCTTAAGCATAGAAGAACCAAGTCTTCTGCTTTAGCAGAGCACGTGGAGAAAACTAATCATCATGTCTGTATCGAGGAGGCTAGTGTTATTGCTAAAGTTTCACATTTCCATCATCGGAAATTTAGGGAGGCCCTTGAGATTGAAAAAGGCCGGTCAATCTCAATAGAGAGGATGGCTGGAAGATCAGCACTTGTTGGGTCCCAGCCCTCTCCTCCTGGTCGTTTTCTTCCTCCCCTGCCTAGGTTTAGCTTGATCTTGTTGTCTTTTAAGTAAATTCCCCTTGTTTCCCGTTTCCCGTGGCCTTTATTCTTTAAGGTGTGGTTGTTAAGTTTTGAAGTATTTTAGTAGCAATTAATTTATGCTATTAGGTTTATTCTAATAATTTTAATTAACAATAAAAATAATCTTGAAATTAATCTATGATAAGGTGTTATTTTTAACCCTTAAATAAAATATTAACTAATTTTTAAATATTAAAATATTTTTCCTGACCCTTAAGTTTCTCTAATACTTACATATTTAATAACTTTTATAAATAACTATTTATTTATTTTATTTTATTTCTTTAAAATAGTCCCTTTACCTCATATCTTAATAAGAAAATAACCAACTATATTTATATTTAACAACTTCTATAACTAACTATTAATTACTCTAATATTTATATAGGTAATAACTTTTATAATTAACTATTGATTTATATTAATTTATTTTAATATATAATTATAACTATAAGTTTATAAAATGCCCCCTTACTTTTATTTTTTATAACTAATAATTATATTTATATACATATAACTTTTAAAATTAGCTATTAATTTATTTCATAATTTATTTATTTTAATATATATTTATAACTATAAATTCATAAAATGGTCCCCTTGCTTTTATTTTTATAAAAATATATAACTAATTGAATTAACTTATTTATTTAAATATAGCTTTTGCCCCTAATCCAGTCCATCTAACCGTTTCCCGGTCAAATTTAGCGGTTACCTGGTCAGGAAATATAGCTGTTGGATGCTCTGCTCTAACTATTTAATATGCTAAACTAGATCTGTTTCTTCAACTTGTCCTCACGATGAACCACACTGGTTGGTTCGAAACACGGCGAAAAATGAAATATCATATGATTATATTAGGTAATGTATGCTTTATAATGCAAATTTTATGCCTAGGCCCAAATTGTTCATGCTTGTTGTATGGCATGGTATCAAGTTAGGTTTCCCCACCTCGAGGAAGAATTTTATGGTACCCTAATTGAAGTCATCCCCAAGTGATTAAGTTCTTAGTAGTCGTTGATAGACCAACAAGTATGGGGCGACCAAGTTCCATGTTGCTTTGTAGAACTTACAATAGAATCCGTAAATCGCTTAGGCTTTATTAGCGATAATCATCGATTCCATGCATATAAACAATCAACCAGTATAAAGAAAAATGCATGGTCATGATCACACCTTTTCTCCTCCATAACCTTCTTCAAGACCTCATCTTAAAATGTTGCATCACTGCTTCTCACTCGATATAAGCAATTGAGACTAGAGAAACAATTTGTAATGATTAGTAAATGCTTTCTTAATCACCCTTCTTTAATTCACCCTCTCATTCTTTCTCCCGGAGCATACATCTTCTCTCTTGTGCTTTTGGTTCTTTCTTAATCATCCCCTTTTTAATCAGTGTCCCGCTCTTTCTATTAGAGACATACATATTGTCTATGGCGATTTTGATTGTCAAGGCCTTAAAGGAGACCATAGTAGTCCTATCCCCAATCTTGAACAAATGTTTTCAAGCATGAAGTTATGATTCCCGATCATGCTCAAATTCATTGACCCTCATAAGGTGGGACAACTTGGACCAAGCCTATTTTTCTTCATCAAACGAGATTAGGTGAAGGTCCTTAGACATAGTCTCAAATGCCCCGGTGATGTAAACAAAAAAACTCACGGGGATCTCACGGGGATGCTGTGCCTAAAAATTCATACCATGCATATCCACCAAAATCACAACCATGGTGAAAGATGGAAGCAAAGCCATTACTAATTTACCAGGGAGATGCTACCATAAATTTTGTTTACACTAGCAATGAAATGTTAAATCCAAGGCAAATAACAAAGCGCAGGAGTCAATTACAACAAATGAAATTTTATCTGCCTTTTGACGCAGTCCAATTCTATAGTTGAAATGTATAAAATCAACTCCACTCACACCATATAATGGATGAATGATAGAATGATTTTTCCATTGATTTGTGTATATTATTAAAAGTATTCTGTGGAGATTAAATCCCATCATGTATTTAATAATTATTAATAGTTAAATAAAAAATTCTAAAAATCTGATTCCCAAATAAACACGCATATATATAACAAAAAAATGATAATAATAATTAAATTCCAAGATTCCAAGATTCTAAAATGGGATGCAAACATTAGATTCCAAGATTCTAAAATTAAAAGTGAAATGGATGAAAACCTTAAATTCCAAGATTCCAAAAATAGGAAGAAATGCATGTGACCAAACGTAACAAATCCCAATGCCAATAAATAATACTTGGGAAGAGTGGATGATGACAGTTACACAGTGAAAGAGAAAGAGAAGGCGAGAAAGCGAGCGAGATTTTGAATGATATTTGGCGAACGATAAGCGGGAAGAAGCACCCAAGTTTTATCTCTCTCTACCTGCTGGCAGCCATGGGAGCGGGCACGCAATTCATCTCAGAGAAACCCGCACCACACCTGCAAAAGTGTAGCCGAAGCCACACCTGCAAAAACGTTGGAGCTCCAAAGAAAATTGAAGAAGACAGGGATAGACGGGGGAGAGGTCAGACTCGGAAAAAGATTCAGAAAGCCTGCCGTTACTGGCTCGCAGGCAATTGCATGCACACAGGAGATGACTGCAAATATCTGCACTCCCATGTTGTTGGAGGCTCCGACGTCACTTTCTTGACAAAGCTCGTTGGCCACAGTAACAAGGTATGTAGCTTCTCGGTTTCCTTATTTGCTCTGCATTTCTTAGCTTGTTTTGGCTGGCTTCTGGTTTTCTCGCTCCCTCTGCATATTCTTGGTTTGCCCGTTCTTTGTTGGTTTCTCTGTTATGTGCTCTGTTTCTTGGTTTCCTTGTCTTTTTTCCATATCCGTTTGATTTGCTTGGTTTCCTTGTCTTTTCTCCATATCCATTTGATTTGCTTGGTTTCCTTGTCTCTTTTCCATATCCATTTGATTTGCTTGGTTTCCTTATTTTGTTTATGTGCTTTGTTTCTGGGTTTTCTTATCTTCTTTGCATATCCATTTGATTTACTTCCTTCCCACAGGCTATTCGAGGGATTGCTTTTCCTTCTCATTTAGGCGCTGCTGACAAACTCTATTGCGTTGGACAAGACAACAAGCTTATGGTCTGGGACTGCCATACAGGCCAGGTACTGTGAGCTTTTGTTTACACTCAACTCTTATACTGTCTATAAATATCTTCATCGAAGCTTAACGTCTTCTTTCTTAAACAGGGTACACATATTCCTTTACATGGCGTGAGCGAAGCTGGATGCCTCATCAGTGAAGGTCCTTGGATTTTTGTTGGCGTTCCTAACGCTGTCAAGGTAATTCAACGAAATTTTAACCTTAGTATTAGAATTGTTTTTGTCAGTGTCATTTTCTTCAGGTTGCTAACACAGTGGATTTATATTTCAGGCTTGGAATACTCTCACGTCCACGGAACAATCTTTAGATGGCCCCGGGGGACAAGTTCATGCCCTTGCTGTCGTTAATCAAATGCAAATGCTTTTTGCTGGAACAGAAGTGAGTCTCCTAAACTGCTTTGGCTTATGTAGTCATATTTGTTGTGACAAACCCCCTGATCTAAGGAGAGATGGTCAGTGGGTTACTTGACTCCCCTGCCGTTGACCGGATTTCTTTTTTTTGAAATACATAATGCCAAAACCAATTTCCTTCATATGTACAGACTACACCAGTTGACCCGACAATTGACTCATGGGACTTGTCATGAGACTTCTTGACACCACCGCATATCCTGACATGGCCAAAGATATCTGAATCCTCTACAAAAATACACAGTGGCCAAAGGAATCAGAATTTTGACATTGTTTACTGAGAAATGCGTACTGATAATGACAGACAACCACGTGTGGATGTCACCGTTTATTTATAAAACTAGCATATGCAGCATCTTCTGTTGTATACTGAAAGTGCACTATTTGTATATATCATCGTAACCAAAATGATTAGGAGGAGGACAGTCCTTCAGCTCAAACCCAATCCTTGACCTCTCCATCTGTATTCATTATTATGCCTAGTTTTACAATTGAGGAGTGGATGAGGCCCATGTACTGGCCAACCTGTTCTCGGTGTTCTAGCCTCGCAAGAATAGAGACCTGAAAGCTTAATTTGTCATTAAATACCCACCAATACGATGGTGCAATCTACAGGCCTACTCCAAGGAAGGCTAAAGTGACATTCAGGCTAGTCCCCGGTATATTAGGTTGCATGCTTAAGTCTTGCTGAACCATAATGTATGTCTGCTCATATAAAAGCTTTGTAAAGTCTCCACGAAGAAGTTCTTTCTTGTTAATCATGAAACTCAACACCTATAGGAAAATTCACTAGTCTACCATGTCAAATCATCTTAGGCAAATCAAAAATTGCACAAGGATAAAAACAACTAAGATCTACCATAGAATCCAACCCCGTGAGTTGCATGCAACAAGGTCATCTTTCATTCGTAAACCTTACCTTATATTTTTAACTTTGACAGTGACGAGGATAAATTGGTGGAGTTGCTTGGTTTCTGGTATCTACTACGGAGGTCACAATGTAGTGCGAACATTAATGTTTGGACCAGCAGATTCAATGTTTGAACCGGAATTGGACCCAGAGTTTAATGTACAATTTCAGCAAGACAACCATTCTGTCATACTATTATGACACCTAGATTTTTAACTCAGAAGTTTAAGGCATTTTGTTAGCTAGAATTGGAAATATGTTAAATTTTGGTATGTTCTATGCTTAGAGCAATTTACTCCAATTTTCTTATTAACTTAAATATCAATATCCAGAAGAGCAATCACATCAGCGTGATAGTAAAATGCAGATAGAACATAAACATAAACAGTACCAGACAAGCCAAGACAAGAGGACACAAGATGTGGCACCAGCCAGGGACAAACCCCAATGTGGGGAAACCCTTGATCAATTCTTCTTATATTCTTCAATAGTTCAGCAGAGAGAGAGATAGTCGAAATATACAAATCTGAGATTTTACGACAGCAGCAGAAAGTACATGACAGTCTTGAACCAATTATTAAGAGTGTTGTAGCATATCGTGATACAACATTCCTCCGATTGCAAGCTGCTCTAGCAATTCTGATTAGGGCGCAATATGCAGCCCTAAACTCCCTTGACTGTGAGAAATTGCTGCTCTGATAAGGGCACCCGAAGTAGTCCTAAACTTCCTTCATAATCTCCAAACAGCCCTAAGAAATCCTTGCTATGGTGCTGTGGCTTGTGGCCTAGCACATGGCAACACTGTAGTAAATGTCCTCAAAACATCATCAACACAGCAGCACTTTCAAGCATCTAGCTGTGTACATATGCTGATCTATGGAGCAGATCTCTTCAACGCATTCCTTCAATGGCTGTGGCTTATCGACCTAGCAAGCAGTCCTTAAGGCATGCCTAGAACATCTTCCTTCATCACACTGTCATCTACAACAAACACGTTGTCTTTCTAGGCTTCTAAATGTTATGTGAAGACTCCTTTTTGTTGCGGCCTAGGGCTCATCTTAGCCGGAGGCTAGGACTCCTACAAACTGCGGATGAGGGCTTCCCATTTGACAGGGGATAGGTCCACTTGACTATGAGTTAAGCGGCACTTTTGACAGCGGATTAGGGCTCCCTGTTTGCTGCGTATTGGAGCTTCTTCTTGACAGCGAATAGGACCTCCCTTAACTGTGGATTTAGGGCTCTCTTGGCAGCAGATTAGGGCCTCCCTTAAGTGTGGATTAAGGCTCCCTTTGACCTGTGATTAGGGCACCTTTAGGACTTCGGCTAGGGCTTCTCCTTAGGCCTCCTTCACTGCGGCTAGATCTTTCTTTTGGACAACGGCTAGGGCTTTTCCTTAGGACTCCTTCACTGCGACCAGATCTTCTTTTTGGACAGCGGCATGCTTCTCCGTAGGCCTCCTTCACTGCGGCTAGATCTCCCTTTTGGACAGTGGCTAGGCTTCTCCTTTGGCCTCCTTCACTACAACTAGTTCTCCCTTTTGGACAACGGGTAGGCTTCCTCCATCAACTGCGTATAGGTCTCCTCTTAACTGTGGCCAGACTGCTGCTACGACTTCTTTAGGTGATTGGGTCCAGATCTCTTAGATAACCCTTTCCACTACGTCCTCCTTGTGAGAGGACAAACCCAAACCAGTGGAGAGGAGAGATCAAGAGAGGTGTGTGTGTATCTCAAATGACTTGACGACTCTTCTATTTATAATGCTACGTTGAGGTTGAGTTGGGGTAATTTGCTCGCTGGCCGACCTTGACAAATTGTCAAATAATACAAATAAATTCATATCTCCATAAATACATGTTGGAATCGAATGATCTTTGGATCAATCCTACACCTCTCGAAGAGAGGAATCCAAGAAAAATATCAGCTGCCATAAATAAGATGACCCACATGGAGTTTGGCCCTAGTTGCCAATTTTAACAATATATCAATGTACAATTTTTAGCAAGGCAACCTTTTCTATCAGGCTATCTTTTCCCTTTCTGGGCAACACCTATACAATATTTCGACACCTAGATTTTAAACTCAAAAATTTAAGACATTCTGTCAGCTAGAATTGGGTATATCATGCATAATTTTCAGCAAGACAACCATTCTGTCGTGCTGTCTTTTCCCTTACTGGTGAACACCTATACAATATTTTGACATCTAGATTTTGAACTCAGAAACTTAAGGCCTCAGCGTAAGCTTTTAGTAGTGAGATTATTATTATCATGCTATTAATTCCATGGAAAGGGCGTCCTTTTTGTTTTTACTCCAAATGGGTTGGAATTTCACAGCCAAATTAAAAATCTAGCCAAGGGAACAAAATAGCGTGCAACCATTTAATGTTACAGGAAGAGGATTATCGTGAGGGCATACAATCATGCATCTATTATGCGTTCATGTAGAAGGAACATGGAATTATGTAAGGAAAACTATGATCTGTTGGGAGAAACTTTGCCTTCAACAAGAAACTAAAAAAAATAAATAAATAAAAAATAAAAATCACTCAGCATAGCTGTCAGCTCCATCATCTCTATTTCCTTCTAGCTTATGCCTCCTTAAGTATTATTTCTCTATTAATTTCAGTTCATGATTCCAATTATTGCCCATGGCAAAATCCATTCGTTGATGCTTATTTAGGTTTGCCATGTCTTCTTGAAGAGAAATATTAAAACACTTGGGCTTCGTAACCAATAGAAAGCTAAAATCTACTGTGCACTTTAGCGTACCCTGGTATTGATTTTGAACGAAGATAAAGATTGAACAAAAGGAAGAGCTCTGAAGTTTGGACACCAAACAAAAGTTAGGCAACAAGATGGATTGAAGAGCATTGAAACCTAATCAGAAGCACCTGTCATGTTACGAAAGGGCTACCACCCACTCCCCTACTGTACCCAATAGGAAAGCATTTATAGCATTGTCTAGATTGGTATAAGCATAAGGTCCGTAATTCTCCTCCTGTCCTTTGACATTCTGCCCATAGAGCAGTTGCCACTCGCTAGCTTGGGAGCAAACTAGGGATTCCAGAAGTGCTTTTCTACCTCCACCTTGCCTATATATGTGGCTTATACCAAGATTCGAGAGGAAATCCTCCACCCATCAACCACTAAATTTTTGCAATTTTAGTACTTCCACCCTATATTAGGAATCCGAAGGACACCAATTTTAATTATTGAACAAGGGAAAACTAGATGTCCAGAAAATAACTATGCTTAATGGAAGACAAGAGGATTCGAAGTCAGTTGTAGTGTTATGGAGTAAGAGAGTTATCCCCGACATTCTCGCATTTTACCTATTAGCAGTAACTAGCCAATGGAATGGCTGCTACCTCTTTGCCTTAAGAAAAATAATCACCAACGAAACAATAGCATACTAAAAGATGTGATAACTCATTCATTGAAGAATCAATTAACACACAAGGAAAAGAGGAAATGCATCATCCATGTATATAAGGAGCAAAGAAAACGATCCCCAGATAGGGTTTCAGGCACCAGTCAAAACGCCCTCTAATTTTAGTAGATTGGTAAATATCAAGGGTGAATTCGAATAGCTCGAACTCACCTCTGCTGCTGCAATTTCCAAGTCAAGGAAATCTATCCTCCAGCCTTTCTGTTCTACGCGCTTTCCTTATCTCCTGCCATCAATATTTTGTTCATCCATTGCTTCTCGCTTATATTTCAGAAGTCTCACAACCTGGTATTTTTGGATTTCATTCATCGGGTTCTGTTTTGAGTTATAACTCAGCTTGTGGGTGCAACCGTTCTCTGCTTGGTAATATCACGAGTCCCATTTCCTTTCTCCTCCCTTAAGCCCTTGTCTCTCCCTATGTTATCAAATCCATCTCCCCCTCAAAAAATATCCCCGGGACATCCCCCTTGCCAAAATCTAACCGCTCCCTCGCCTCCTTGAATCCCTCAATTCACGTAGGCAAATTTCATTCTGCGAGATCATGAGGGGAGGTCCATTGGTTTGTTTTGCCTTGCTGGCCCAAGATATTTTTTTTCAACCAATTATATACTACCCAGTTAATGTTTAGTTTCAGATTCTTTAAGGTTGTTGGCCTTGTCACTCCCTAGAGTCTTGTTGGCCATTGATCTTGTGCCACTTGGTTCTTTTCTTTTTGCATGCCACCTGTCAGACTCCTTTGGTCCATGACAACCACAAGTCCTCCAAGCAACAATCCCCTTTCGACCTTGGAATATCTGTCCCATGACCTAGTTCTTTTTTTTTTTGTTGGTCAAATACTTACATTATTTAAAATTCATGAAGGAAATAAGTAGGGGGGGTTGTCACATTTGTAGTGTGTTTTCTTTTATTAGCTAAACTCTAGGTCATGACCAGTGTGTTCGAAATCGGTGGAACTAGCCAGTCCGACCGGGTTGGGGGTCGAACTAGTTTGTTTCACGGCTTTGAACCGGAAGTGGCCGGTTCGGTGCCGAACTGACAAGTCACCAACCGAACTGACTGATTCTATACAATTTGACCAAAGACATTCCAAATGTAATTAAAAAAATAAAATAAAATAAACATGAATTTTTAAGTGGGGCGGCATAACTTTCAAGCCTATGGCTCTTGAATCCTTATCCAATTTATGGTAATGCCCTCCTTTATTTTTTATTTTCATCCTTTTACTTAAATTTTTAACATTAACATGAAATAACTGAGGATTTTTTAGAGTGGTTCCAACTTCATTGGATTTAATATGGAGAAAGCAAATTTTTAGAGCTCG
>APFE031269769.1:72288-99390 GCA_000404065.3 Pinus taeda | reverse complement strand
TATCAGTTTACTAGCCTAAAATCCTTGTTCCTAATTGGTCAACTCATCCTATTGACAAAATCCATCGAGTTTTGACACCGAGAGAGCCTTCTCATACCTCGTAGGGCTAGCTACGAGGTGAAATGGTTTGATGTAGCCTTGAGAGTTCGTCTATCTCAGCCTAGGTGAATTCCAAGCGCTAACAGGACCTAATGTGTTATGGTTGTTGGTCGAAACCACGTCTAACTTCTATAACAATTTTCCCTTACTATGGATTGAGGGGCTTCTCCCCGATTTTCAACTCATTGAAACCCTAATGGAGGTCTTAAAGCCTCAGTGCGAGAATTTTTTTCTTACAATGGTGGCTCTAAAATCCTTGGCGCAATTATGGTTTCTCCCTATAAGACTTTGAATGGGATTTATGGTGATGGATCCACAAAAGAATCTTAACATGAACAAATCTGATGGTGACTCCACAAAAAACCCTGAACTTACAATGGAGGCACAACTCCACAAAGAAACCCTGGCTCATATTTGGAGTATAGTGTCCCTCTCTTGATGACATCTTCTTTGCAAAGAAAACAATATGGCAAATTTACGAGTTTGGCAATATAGGGCGATTTTTTGGTTTTTTTTTTTCCATATAAAACAACTGCTCCTTCTCTTGAATCTAGGATTGAGCTACATCTCTCTCTTGATGGCAAAAACAACTACAACTCTCACTTGGGTCTCTCGATGCAACATGGGTTAGGAAAATACTAGTGCAGGGGTTCTTTCTTCTTTAAAATCGATAATGTCAGCTTACAACTTTAGTGGCCCCTGTCAAGATTCTCCTTTGCAAAACTTTGTGGTTTCTCCTCTCTTGACAACACTTTGTCAAACATTACGACAAAAACAATGACCCCTGCAAAAGGAATTAATGGCAGGTATCATGCCTTAACCATGGGTTAGACATATCTATGTATCAGCTCCAAGTAAGCATAAAAACTCCAATACAAATACAAATTTTCAATCTAGCCTCCTTTTTCAAAGGCATGATTTAACTTGATGGATTGAGCTACGGTTCTGATACCATGTCGGAATTTAAGAGGAAGAGTAAAAAGCCATAGTAAAAAAAAAAGGTTATCAAGAGATTGAAAAACGAATATAGCTTTAGATTTCTTAGATGAAGATACCACTTTTCCACATCATGTAGAAATTATGGTGTAGAATTCTAACTTCTCATGAAATTTTAATCTAAATCACAAGACACAATCCTACTCTACTGCTCTGCAAAATTCAATTCACAATTTAGAACATCATTCATAAGCATACAATGAGAAATAAAACACATGCACACAATATTTTTCCAGGGAAAAGCAATCTATGAAAAACCCCTTATGCATGCTTGCATAAATCCAATGAATGTGGATGTATTACAATCACTAGCTCAATTTGAGCTCAACCAGCAAGTGAATAACCTATCTCTCTATTTACTAAGAAGCTCTAATCCAAAATTAGTCAATTTCTACCTCTACTTGAGCCCCTATTTCCTTGTGCAATTCCTGAGGAAATTATGCCCCTATTATTTAGTAATTTCCTCCAAAATTATTGCGCAATTCCTAAGGTTGATCATCTCACTGCATGCAACACCTATACATTCAAGACTAGTCTACAACTGATGTTACGCTACCTTGGAATCTCCACCATAACTAGGGAAATTGAATTCTCTACATGTACTAGCTCTTTTTGGTTGATTGATTAATTAAATAGATGATCACTAAATTAGACTGAAGTCCCACTGCACAACTGACCTTCTACTAGTTTCTCTGACAGATAAAACTAGTTTAACTGAAAACAACTTGAAATAACTGACCTTGATTGCTCAAATTAGAAATCACACATGCTTAAATTCACCTTCTTGTTGGGTTTTTTCTCAACCAGTTCCTTGAAATTCTACAAACTTGGAGAATGTCTCATCTTTCTTTTGCATGAAGAAGATCCAACACCTTGAGAAGTCATCAATAAAAATGACAAAATATTTGTGTTTGGTAGTGGAGGCTACTGAGAAAGGTCCACAAACATTAGACTGGATCCTTTCCAAGATTCCACGAACTTGGAGAATGTCTCATCTTTCTTTTGCATGAAGAAGATCCAACACTTCCTTGAGAAGTCATCAATAAAAATGACAAAATATTTGTGTATGGTAGTGAAGGCTACTGATAAAGGTCCACAAACATTAGAGTGGATCCTTTCCAAGACTACATGTTCTTTTCTATCCCAATCATGGAATGTGGATTTTACACACTTCCCCAGGGAACATCCTTTGCATACATCTTGTTTCTCAAATGCTCCTTTAGGGAGGCTAGTGGTTGTTTGTTGCATAATATTTAAGGTGCTAGGATGCAAATGGGCAAGTCTTCTATGCCCAAATTCATAGACATCATGACTCTACTCTTTCTCCACCTTACTTCTTAATGCAACACAGTCTTCCACATGTAGCTTATAAATGTCCTTCACATGAATCCGATCGGGTTCACTTGTCCCATGACCATGTGTCTCAGGAATTCTTTTCCTTTGTTGAAGATCAGATCATAACCATGGTCTTCCAAAACTACAACAGATATGAGAATTTTATTTAGGCCTGGAACAAAAATGACATCCTTTAGTTTGAGAGGGGAGCCCGACTCCCTCTAAAAGGTGATTGTAACTATCCTGGTCATGTTATACCTTCCATCCCCTAAATCGATGTGCATATGGATATATTTCTCCTCTAGGTCATTGAAAATGTCTCTACACCATGTCATGTGGAATGATGCACCTGAGTCGAAGTAACACATGCTCCCCATCATTGCGTTGACCATGCATGTGATAAGAGTGAAGTCAAGCTCAAACTGTGAAGCCAAAGCTTCACCTATTGCTCCTCCTAAGGTCTTCTTGCTAAACTTTTTGTGAGGACACTTCGTGGCATAGTGCCCAAATTCATGACAATTGAAGCATTTAATTTTGGATAAATCTTTCTTTTGGCCCCATTGGCTGGATTCTGATTTGGTTTGAGATTTATTCCCTTTCCTTTCTTTCCCTTGCCAAGCAATGCAAAATTTTCTTCATCCTCGCCCTTGGATGAAGTCCCATCTCTGGTGTTTTGCCTTATCTCCTTTTGTACCAAATCAAACCATAAGCTTTCCCAATTCGGTAATTTCTCCCTCCCATTCACCAAGTCTTGGTAGCTATGCCAAATTTTTGGAAGGCCTAAGAGTGCTAGGCTTACCAAGTCATATTCTACAACATTTAAAACAACCCCGCCAAGTTCATCATGAAATTGTGTGAACCTCCTCAGATACTGTGGAATAATGTCATTCTTTTGCATCTTAATATTTAGAAGTTTATCCTTGAGCACCAGTTTCCTATGGTCACTTCTATTATCGAACAATTATGTCAGTGCTTTCCACATTGCAAAATGAGTTTCTTTCCCATGGAGATTTGAGACAATGTGATTTCACACTCCCTCGAAGATTATTCTCCTCACCTTAGCTAGATATTTCTTCCACTGAGAAAGGTTCTGGGCATTTGTTGATCCTAGTTTTGGAATATCTGTCTTGACATATTCCAACAATATGTTTTCATCCAACACTGCCTCGATGCAATCCTTCCATGCAATGAAACTGGAGTTTCCTTCCAAGGCATATTTTAATCTCAACCCGTTGAATGTGATCTTCACAACTCCTTAGAGATCCCGCTACAATAAACTGAAAAATTGATGCTCCTGAGAAACAACTTCGAAATTCATGTTCTAATGTGAATCCTGCTCTAATACCATGTAGAAATTATGGTGCAGAATTGTATCTTCTCATGAAATTTTAATCTAAATTGCAAGAAACAATCCTACTCTACTGCTCTGCGGAATTCAATTTACAATTTAGAACATCAATCACAAACATGCAATGCTAAATAACACACATGCACACAATATTTTTCCAGGGGCAAGAAATTTGCTAAAACCCCTTATGTCTTCTTGCATTAAACTGATCAATAGAGATGTATTATAATTGCTAGCTCAATCTGCAAGTGAATAATCTATCTCTCTACTCACTTAAAAGCTTTGACCTAGACTTAGTCAATTTTTTCCTCTTCTTGTGCCCCTATTTCCTTACATAATTCCTAAGGAAACTAGGCCCCTATTATTTAGTAATTTCCTCCAAAATGATTGAATAATTCCCATGGTTGATCATTTGACTACATGTAACACTAGTAATAACTTATATTACATTTTCTTGGAATCTTTGCCACAACTGGGGAACTCGAATTATCTACATGCACTAGCTATTTTTGTTTAATTGATAAGTTAATTGGATGATCACTGATGTAGACTAAAGTCCCACTGCACAACTAACCTTCCACTAGTTCCTCCAACAATTAGAACTAGTTTAACTTAAAACAACCTGAAATAACTGATCTTGATTGCTACAATTAGCAAGCACACATGCTTAATGAAACTCCAAATCCTCTAACACAAATTTACTGAGCTAATTGAGTTACAAGAGCCATGTCAAGCAAGTTAACTACATCCAAGTTGTTCGCTGATATAGAAATTTAAATTTTCTCAATTTGACCAAGGCAAAGTCAAATTGAGACTTTCTTGCTGCATTTTCAACACACCACACCAAAAACTAGTTACATAAAGTATATAAAAATAATTTTCTAACTCAATTTAACACCTTCTTTGATATGGTCTACTGCATTATTGCAAACTACTACTTGTGCATTGAATGCACTATACTACCAAATCTATTGACTATGTAAACTACTTAACAGTGGAAAGATATAGTCAATAATTACATTCAACACATCTAATATTGGACGAGGTAACACAAAAACAACAAAATAAAAGGATTTATTAAGAAAAGTCTCAAACAACCAAAAAATAAGATAAAATAAAATCAATGAAAACAAAATGAGATGTAACATTAAGTTTGTTATTTTACCAAGGTTTGGAGTATGCACAACTATTTCTTCTACTTGGTTAAGAGCTTGTCTTGCTTAGACGTAAAGAAACAAGTTAACAACCCAAGACCCATAGGCATCTTGTAGGAGTGAAAGCCTGCCCCCTTATGGACCACTAGTGGGTAATTTCAGGGGGTGTGATTTTCCTTCAATGTCAGTGTGAGTCAGCCCATATTCACATATAGTAGCTAGTGGTTGTTCTCACTGCTGATTTCAAAACTAAAGTAAGATAAATTTTCCCAATGTAGAGGAAAAAAAAATCTTTCTTTTCCACATTCTTCCATAAATATGACCATTTTCTTTCCAAACTTTAATGTATTTTTTATATTATTTGGATGGACAAATATAGAACTATTCATGTTAATTTTGTGATTCTTAAGTCAACTCTAATGAGTTGTTAGGTATGTCCCCATTTTAGTAAACCAACATAGGTCCATCTTAAGTATAGAGAGGGATTAAATTTCTTCACGTGCAAACTTTTTTATAGTGCAAATTACAATGCATTATTTTTCATTGTTTAAATTGTATTTTTGAATGCTAAATAGGGTATATATAGGAAAAATTAAAAATTTTAACCATAAAAACTTAACATTTTTCTATATATAGATATATATGAAGTTGATATCGACATAAATTAGTTAACATAGATCTTCAAATATTTTATATAAATCTCTTGTTGAAATATTTTTGAAAAGTATAAGATTTAAATATCTTATTCACACATTTTCTTTACTTCTAATTACTTTACAACATACTTATTATTTTTTAATTATAGCTGACATTTTCTATTTAGAACAGAATTTTTAATTTTTATTTTAAAGGGGCACGAACAGACCAACTACTTACATACAAACTTACATATCCCCTCATACTGGCTGTAGAATGAGCCTTTCAGCTCAATTATTTAGATTACTATGTCAAACTAAAATACATTATTGTAATGACTATTTCAAACTAAAATAGATCTTGATCCAATTTGCAAAAAGAGTTGTCTTTAGTGTGACTTTTTGGACTTTCCAGTGCTAAAATCCGACGGAAAAAATTAGAGTTGTCTTGAGTGTGACTTTTTCGACTTTTAAGTGCTGGACTTCGATAGAAACATTTGAGGCAAATTTTTGATTTGTGTTATTTAAACTAGTTTTTTGACTGTATATATGGATCCAACACCCTGGAAAACCTCTCAACTCAACATAACTATGAAATTGAGATTTAATGTGGATGTATGTAGAACACTATAAGAGAAAGTTATTTTGGGCTTTTTCTGCACCTGATACACCAAAATTAAAGAGAAAACACAAATGTTCTTTTTCAATTGCCCAAAACATATATAAAAAAGACTTTGTCACACTTTGGGCTATACTCGAGGTGCACTACCAACACAGTATTTGGGGATTCTGTTAGTTGGGAACTATCAAAAGGCTTCCACATGGGCAGGGTTAGTGGAGAAAACATGCTATCGAATGACAAATTGGGTGTTTCGAACCCTGAATTTCCCAAGTAGCCTTGCCTTGATGAAAGCTACTCTCCAGGCACTTCCAAATTATCAATTATCACCCATGCCTATCCCAAGCAGTGTTTGCTAGTCTCTCAAAACACTTTGGTCAGATTTCCTTTGGAAGGGGTTAGTTACAATAGATAAATGGGCTTTGATAAATTGGGAGAGACTGATACTACCAAAGTCGCACAGAGGTTTGGGACTAAGGGATCCCTATTTTGTTAGTAAAGCCTACGTAATGAAGTTGTAGTGGTCATGGGTTCAAGGTGGTTCTCAAGTTTGGAAGAGGTTGTGGAGTAGGAAGTATATGTTGACCAATTCTCAAGTGGAAAGGATGAATATAGATGTCCCAAACAAAGGTTTTAGCATATGGAACTGGGCCTATGAGGCAAGACTAAAGGTTAAAAAACTCACATTCTGGGATAAACGTGATGGTAAATCAACCTTATTCTGGGAAGATTCATGGCAAAAAGACCCTCCTCTAGAAAACAATAGCAATTCCTGCAAGCTAAAAGAATGGACCCAATCTTTAGGTCATTATAAAGTAGCTAGATTTTGGAGCATGAACCCCTCTCCCCATAGTTGGTGACAATGGAAAACACAACAAGACTGGGGAAATCCCAATATGATCTTGTCGTGGGCAGAGTTCCAATGCTATCTTCAAGGAATTAGGATATGAAACTTGGAGAAAGGAGATATTTTTCATTGGGGAACATGTCAATCTGGCACATTCTTGTTAAATGAAGCATACTTAACATCTCTAGAAAATAATAAGGAGGAATGTAAATTATGGAAGGATGCCTGGGATTTAGGAGGGTGGCCAAAAGTGTCAACATTTCTGTGGTTGATAGCATGGGGTTAGGTGCTGACACAGGATCAAATGGAAATGAAGGGATTTTCAAGTCCATCAAGGTGTCTTTTTTGTTCACAAGAAAAAGAGAATGTTACTCACCTACTCATATCTTGTGCCTATTTGCAGGAAATCTAGCATCTGCCTATTGTAGAATTTCCCACTGTAGATCAACAAATTATGCAATATACTAAAGAAAAATACAAGATATACTCCTACAACAAACTTGCAGAAGCTTAATCGATTATGAGCAAGATCAAATAGAACACATATAACTGGGAATGAGAAATCAATCACACATGAACACAGAAGAATACTCTGGGGAAAGCCTCAGCTAAAAGTCCCGATCTTTGTATTATCATACAAGTGGAAATATGTTTAGATTACACAAAGCATTAGCTCACAAGCTATCTTGCTCTTAGTACAATCCAACAATACAACTCACAGACTGAATAGACACAACATATGCCTTCCCTTAGCCCTCCAAGCCTCCTATTTACTTTTGCAATTTTCCTTGGGGTCTAATGCTACCACCTGTGTGAATTGGCATCATCACACACTCATCAAAATCAAAAGTAATTGTGCAATCTCCAAGAAACGAATTCCTTCTTCATGTAAGAGATATCCTCCACGGAATATTCCTACTCCCGATAGTACACTATCACATCATCTGATCTCAACTGGGTCTCTGACTGAACTAACATGCATGAGTTATTTATGAGAGAATATTCAGTTATCTGAAGTGCAGCAGTTACATGCATGTATGCATTAACTAACTGAACTCACAATTAGTTCAACAAACTATTGGAACTAATCTAACTGGACTTAACTCAGTTAATTGAGCTAACTAATTACAATTCAAAGTACAACTCATCTTGATCTCCTTTAATCAAGGGATAACGTACTCAATCAATGGTGAAATTGTTGCATGTCTTCACATAGACTTCATGTTTGATTTTCTACAACTAATTAACTCAAGATGAATTAATTAATTATTTTACAAACAGCTGCTAAGATCAAATTTTAATTTTAATTCTCAATTTTAGTTTAGGGACTAACTAAAATTCGAATGTATCCTGAAATGATATTTATAGTTGTGCTAGTTTTATCACTTCTATGTTTAGCATTTCATGTTGCTATTTTCAACACTCCCTCTCAACAAGAAAGGGATTATCAGCCACCCCAATCCTGTCTTTGTGGAACTCGAACTTGCATTTTGACAATGCCTTATTCAAAATATCTGCGTCCTGTTCCTCGGTCGAAACATACAACAACAACATGACCCTATTCACCACACATTCTTAAAGATGATGGTACTAGATATTAATGTTCTTGGACCTATCATGAAATCCTGGATCCTCACAGAGTTTGATACAACTCTGATTATCACAATAGATCATTGTTGGATCCATCCTCTGTCTAAACAATCCCACTAGAATCTTCCACGTCCAAATGGCCTCACATGCTGCCTGACTGGTAGCAATTTATTCAGCCTCTACTGAGCTAAGTGCAACTAACCTCTATTTCCTGCTGTACCAGGAAACTGCAATTGAACCAAGGTTGAAGATTCCTCCAGAAGCGCTCTTCTGGTCTGATGGACTCCCTACCCAATATGCATCTATGAAGCCCTGAAGCTTCACTCCCTCTGTCCATCTGTACCACAATCCATACTAAGATGTGCCTCTAAGGTATCTCAGCACATGCTTCACTGCCTTCCAAAACAGCTTGGTAGGCTGAACCATAGGTTGACTCAACCGGTTCACTGCAAAGCATAAGTCTGCTCATGTGTTCACTAGATACATTAGTGAACCCATAAGCTGCCAATAAACAGCAGCAGCTACTACCTCACCTAAAGTAGCATCCTCCTTCCTCTAGTTCCCAGCTAGAAGAGTCTACATGGGCTTGCACTTCTCCATGTGGGAGCGCTTCAATATCTCATTAGTGTACTTGCCTTGAGACACAAATACTTCCCCATCTTTCTACCACACTTCCATGCATAGAAATTTGTGCATAAGACCCATGTCTTTCATCTCAAACTCTCTTGCAAGGTCCTCCTTGCAAGACTTGATCAACTAATCATCACCTGTCAAAATCAAATCATCGACATAAAGAACAATACAGCTCATAGACTGAATAGACACAACATATACCTTCCCTCAGCCCTCCAAGCCTCCTATTTCCTTGCGCAATTTTCCTTAGGGTCCAATGCTGCCAGCTGTGTGAATTGGCCTCATCACACACTCATAAAACTAAAAAGTAACTGCACAATCTCCAAGGAATGAATTCTTTCCGCATGCAAGAGATATCCTAAATAGAATATTCCTATAACTGATAGTACATTGTCCCATCATCTAATCTCAACTGGGTCTTTGACTGAACTGACATGCATGAGTTATTTATGAGAGAATATTCAGTTATCTGAAGTGCAGCAGTTACATGCATGTATGCATTAACTAACTGAACTCACAATTAGTTCAACAAACTATTTGAACTAATTAACTGGACTTAACTCAGTTAACTAAGCTAACTAATTAAAACTAAAAGTACAACTCATCCTGATCTCCTTTAATCAAGGGATAACTTCCTCAATCAATGGAGAAACTGTTTGCATGTCTTCACATAGACTTCATGTTTGATTTTATACAACTAATTAACTCAAGATGAATTAATTAATTATTTTACAAATAACTGCTAAGATAAAATTTGAATTTTATTTCTCAATTTTAGTTTAGGGACTAACTAAAATTGGAATGTATCCCGAAATGCTATTTATAGCAGTGCTATTTTTAGCACTTCTATTTTTAGCATTTCTTGTTGCTATTTTCAACACATTTGTATTATTTAGCCAAAAATCACTAAAGGTGGTGGATGTCAAGGCTTTGTAATTAGATTGGTTCAGTTGGAAATTCATACATCCATGGGTAATGTCAATGTGGCATATATGTATGGCTTTCTCTTTCTGGAATTTGTGGAAGGAAAGGAATCTGATGGTGTTTGAAGGGAGAAGTTGACTCTCACATATGTTACAAGAATGAATAATATCAAATCTATAGGAAACCTTGGTAGTGCATCCACCGGATGAACATGCAAGGAAACTTGATGATGAATTATCACTTATTATGAAAAAATGACATCTCCAGGAGGTTACAGATTTTTTCAATAAGAAAAATCACATTCAAAGGCATATTTCTAGATGATTACTAAACCCCCCCCCCCCCCCCCCCCCCGACCATCTTTCATGATGTTGAGTTTTGATGGAGCCTCACGTGGCATCCCTTGGATATGCAAGTATTGGAGGAATATTAAGAGACGATCAATTAAAACCACTATATGTTTATGCATTTCCATGTGGAGAAATGAATTATGTAGTGGAGTTCTGGGTGCTAGAAAAAGGGCTCCAGCTTGCAGTAAGAACAAGCATATTCCTTCTACGAATTCATGTTGATTCTCAAATCTCCATTAACATGGTGCACAAACTTTTTCTGGGTCACCTGCCTAAAAAAGCGATCTCTAGCTGGCATTTCCAACAGACAACAAGCTGCATTAGGGAGCTTCTATAGTTTTTTTATTACGTTGTCCCTGTTCAAACAAAGAGGGAAGCTAATCAAGTAGTAGATAGTTTAGCAAAATGGGAAAGTAGAGGAACTAAGGTTGCTCTGGAGGAAGAATGGGGTGAATGGTTGCAACACGATACCCTTCGCACACTAGAACAATGGGTAGCACAGGATAGGAACAAATTTGATAGGTTTACCCCCGATGGGGATGTTTGAATGATGGTAAACCATCGTCAACAAGGAGAAGGTAGTTTTCTGGTGGCTAGGTGACATGAATGAATTAAGTGGCATGTGAAGCGTTATGCTCGCTAGGGTGGGGGTGACCTTGGGGGAGAGTTCCAAGCCACCCACTTGGCACAAGAACCCCAATGCATGGAGGAGACAAACAACATTTAGAATGGGTGTCATATGTTATCTAATGTGGGGCATTTACTCCACAACATTATGGTACACATTAGTGGGCTCTACAAACATATTTAAATAGGGAGTTGAGGTTTTCAAAGCTACCATGGACGAGCAAACTTGTGGGATATTGGAGAAAGGGAGGATTTTCCCTAACAAGAGATTGATCAACATTAATGATACACAAATTATGGATGATTTTGGACTAGAGAAGTATAATTTGGGGTTAACCACTTGGTGCATGATGAAGGAATGTCAAGGGTTTTATTCTGTTTCATGTTTCAACATAGCTCTGTTGGCTTTGTTATATATAGACCCTATTGAGCACGTAGGGTGGTGGAAAGCAGTAGCATCTATAGGGTGGTTCCAAACATTTATAACTCTTGTGGGGTATGCTATTGAACCTTTCTATGGACCAAGATTTCTAGTAAATAACCAGTCTATCTCTTTTGCCATTGTGCTTCAATCATACTTCGATTTCATTGTTGTGGAAGAGTTTTGAGGAGTACCACTGTATATAGGGTGGTGATATACTATCCATATTCCTTCCAAAAACATGTGAGCGGTTGATTTTTTTATGGTCAAGCCTTTTACAGAGCTGCACGTTCTAAGTTTCGTTTCCTTGGTAATTTATCGCTCTGTCTAGATTTGAGAAGGTACTTCATGGTATATTCAGGTCTGGGGTGGTCATGTAGTTAGTCTGGGCATTTTAATTGCATGCAATGTCATTTCAGGTTGTGCAGTCATGTTATTCTACGATATTTCCTAGTTCGTCTTATACGGAAGGGTCTAATTAAGGTTGGTGATTATTTTTTTTAGTCTCTTCTATCTGTTCTCCACTCTATTATTGTCGTAGCTAGGGTTGTGGGTTTACGGGAGGCCACCAAATGTATTTTGGTTTATATATACATAACTCCTCCTTTGGTCCTTCTTTCGAGTTGGTGATGGTACTTCCGCCGATCGAATTACAGTCCTTTGAACCTTCAGGGTTATCTTTTAACTATCCATTCTTGGTTGCAGGTGTTAGGTATAGTTGTTGATTTTTGGTTTGCTTTTAACACTTTCAAGTTTTTATTTGAGAGGTTAGTGGTTACGTCATGTCAAGAGGGGAAATTGTTTGTGGTTCTTAGTTTTACATGGCCTCAATTCTTGTCTGATTAGAATATTCTTTGTTGTAGGTATGTGGATGATGTTTACACTCCCTATTTCTCCTCACTAGTTGTGTTTGGTATTTTGGGAATTGATGGTCTTTTTTCTTAGTGGCCCGACCCTACTGTCCTACGCAAATTTCCATGTAGGTTTTATCAAGTCTTGTTGGTCAAATTTTACAGCAATTTTGTCTGTTCGATGGCACCACGACATTAACTCATTAGTAGAAGAAGAGGATCATCTACAATGTCATCCTCTAGACAACACTGTCTCTTTTGTTGGGGGTCATTGTAAAATCTGTATGATGATGCGCCCCTGGAAGTTCAACATGAAATGCAATCCCTGAAGGTAAGATAATTCATTGAAAAAAAATTCATTTAGATTCGTAGGTTTGTGAACGAAAAACAGAGTGGGTACGAGACACAGGAAAATGGAGAAAGCATCCGTTATACTTCTTGCATTAAATATTCTCTCATATATAGATGAAATCTCTGTTTCATATAGTGTTGTGGGATAAGCAGATTGACAATTATATGTTGTTTGTGGTTTAGGAGTATCCCAAGCGTACAATGTGGGATATTCGATATGATCTTGATGACATTATGGTCTGGCTGAACAAAATTGAGTGCTACATTAACTCAGACTCACATACGGATTCAACAACGCCTTATAATGGTGAAGTGATCATTGATGCCACATCAATCAATATGGTTAGTGGAAATTTGTCTCCTGATGATCCAGTGATCATCCTTGATGAATGATTTGGCTCCCGCTATTATGTTTTCTAGTTCTTTCTTTGTTATGTTTGTGTTCCAGTTCAGTAATATATATGTTTTGTTCATGGGTAGTGTGGTCTTTACTTATGTTGGCCAGTACTCTTGGTTTTGTTGATAGTCGGGGCCTCTACTACTCTTGGTCATATGTGGATATGGACATTTTTTGTTGACAAAGTCAACAATATGCTACAACGCAAACCAATTGTAAATTTCATTTTTTGAATATCAACAGAAATTAGAGCCAGATATTACAAAAAAATATGTTATAATTGATTTAAAATATTAAAGTGGTGTTTAATTAAATTTTGATTTAAATATATGCTTTAAGAAATATTGTTGACTTGGTGTTTTTTATTAGAGTAATAATAATAATATAGTAAGATTATAGACAAATTAGATATTAAATGAGTGGATGAGATTTATTTATTTATTTATAAAAGATGCCTCTTCAAGTAAGGATTTGATTGGTGGGAAAAAAATTGTCTGATGATTTCATTATTATTTTGTATTGTGAGTTTAGCTTAAACATTTTCCTTTCTTTCTTTTTTACCTAGAATGATTCTGGAATATATAGTATATATATATAATATATAAATGCTCTCCTCCATTAAACTACTCAAACATAATAATGAATTAATTTATAAATTCCTATTTATAATTAATAAATAATAAACATATATAATAAGAATAAAAAAATATTTATTACAAAATATTAATAAATTATTAAAATGATATGTTATTTAAATAATAATGAATAAATTAGCTTAATTAATCCAGATTTCTAATAAATTTACTTATTAATCCATATTTCTAATTAATCCATATTTTTAATAAATTAGCTTATTAATCCATATTTCTAGTAAAAAGCAGAGTCACGCCAAGACAGAAAATGAAGCTTTGTGTGCCCCCTGGAATTTGGCCTTCGACGAGAAACACTCTTACGAGCTCAGATTTAAGAAGAAGCACAAGATATTCGGTGACTATCTTCCACATTTATTATTTGAGTGTCAATTATTATATAAATGACGTTAAATATTACTGAAATAAATAATAATAAAGTAAAATGGATTTTCCCTTTTTTTCGCATTTAATTTTATTGCCTCAACAACTCCAGAAAATGATTTCTGTGGGCACTGGAAAATGATTTTCTAGGGCCTACAACAATTCTAGAAAGTGGTGACTCACTCAGTGGTCTTGGCCCATGAGGTGATTCACTGAATTAAACTCTCCCAATTAGAGGCCACAATTCTAAAAATCAATTTATCATAATTACCAAAATAACATCACCACATTCTCATAAATTGTTGATATGAATGTAATTTTAACAAACAAAAGGTACAAGTACCTTGGATGAAATTTGTCAAACATTTAGTGAGCGAACTTGAGGACAAATGTGAAGAGGAAATGATGACATGAAACCCTCAAACAAATATCATGGATAACACTACGCTCAGTGGAGAGTAGGAACAAGTCCTTAGTTGTGACACCAATGAGCTTAGTTGTGACATCATCAAAATTTGTGACACTTTTCAGTATCCCTGTGTGGTCATGCATTTCAATCTTTAGCACATAGTGGTATTCACACTCTAGGAAGTCCCCATCACTTTTTTTGTAGTGCCACATTCCATTTGAGTGGTGCACAACCTTTTGCATGCATTTCATGCCATCTAATGAGAGAGGCAATGTAAGGAATTATAAATTTTGCATGTCAATAGAGGTTATGGTTGCACGAACAGAGAACCACGATGCTTTTTCGAGGGTTTACAACCCTAGTAGGTTGGAAATTATACGTTGTGAGTGGGATCATGTGGAAGACCAAGAGAACTTTATACTTAATGATGGTGAACAAATCAAGTATCCTTTTTTACGGAACCATTCCTGGAGTTGGAGAGTCTTTGGGATGTCTGGATTCAGGAGGAGGTTGTTGGTGGAGATGGTCCCTATGGTCCTTCTATTAAATTTGGTTTTTCAGACCCCTTTGATTGCAAGCACAGACGATGCACCTGAAGAGCGGAGTGCTACAAGTTCCTTTCCTACAGAGTGGAAATGTTTTCCCCATAGGGCGATGTTAATGATATACCCAAACATGTCTTCCAAGTTGAGAGTTTTTCTAGGTGTTTTGGACCCATCTCTTCGATGAATGGTGGATGTAGGGGATATGGACTAACCAGTCCAACAATGTCCACAAGTGAGCCGAGGTCTGCATATCTAATTTCACTGGTAGGTTTGAGGCAACAATGGTGGAAAGGAATAGTCAGAGCATCATCCAAGAAAGGTTGGACAATGGAAGATGTAAAGAGGAAGACCTCCCATTTTCTATTTCGATGGTTGTAACTTGGGTTTGCTAGTTTGATTGCGCCATTGGAAACCATGTAAACACGTCCATTTTGGACAAGTGCATGTAAGGAATTCTCCAAATCATCGAAGGTAGAGAGGTGGATCTCATCATTGACATAATCAATGAAGTCAAAGCCAAAGACCTTTTTAGAGCCCCAAGAATTGTTGTATGGCTGAAGAGTTATTTTTTGCAAGCACCCAACCTTGAGCTAACTAATATTTACGATAAGGGATGAGCACCATGAATAGAATGGAAATAGGTGCAACATAGGACAATTGAATTGATGCTAAAGTGGAATCCCCTGCCAAAGTGGGCGCATGCAAGGAGGGGTGCTGAGATGTCAAAGAATCAGATTGAAATGTTGAAGACTAAACAATTTGAAGAAGGGTCGAGTCCCCAAGCAAAGTTGCATGACGTTGAAAAACTTTGAGTTCAATCACTTTTATAGTCTAGAGAAAAGGAAACAAACATGAAAGAAATGGGTCATTACTTGCAACCTAAGAGGGGTAGAGATGGAAAACAAACAAATGCATAATTCATGGGGTGAAGAGTGTGAATATACGCATAGTTCTATAAAAATGTGGAAGTGGCTTTTTTTAGAATGATAATTGATCCGAGGTGGAGGTCATCAAAGGTGACATCGCTATTGTAAGCAGACGGAAACAAAGTTTTGTGTTGGAAATCACCTTTAGAAAGGGAAATGCAGTAACGTGTGAACAATGTCTTTGTCGAAGGAACAAGGACGAGCTCAGCTATTTGGAGGGATGGCCGGAGCGATGTAGATCCATCTAGAAGCAAAGCAATGGCATTCTCTATTAGGGTAGGCCATATGATGAGAAGGCACAAATTTGTCTTGAAATGTGAGAACCTCCAAAATGGAGGTAAAGGGGCAAGGATCAATTGAATAGTTTGAAGAAGACCATGAGTAATAATTCCATAGGTGTTAACAAGGTGTTTGGTTTTCCACATTCAAAAAATGCATGTAGTTTGAAATCAACATGCCTTAATTTAAGGAATCTTGCAAAATATGTAATATGAAAGGCTATGGTTGGAATGAAGGGGATCATTAGAAAACACTACTAGTTGCAAGGACAAGAGGATGCAATTAGTTTCCTTAGCATCAAATTTGATGTCAAATAAGTCCATATTCGTAATTCTAGTGTAATATAGGTCAAAGTTGTTGAGAAATCTAAATAGGTCGCAGTTAAATGATTTCTCTTATTATGAAATTATCTTGTCATGGTTTATCATTATTATTTGTTCATTCACTTTATATTTTCATTATCATCAAGAATAATTCCAATCAATAAATAGAAGAGGACATAAAATGTAGGCACGCTTCCAGGGAAAAACCCCACTCTAGGGGCAATCCTAGTCACAATTCTTCCTTCTGTAGATTCAAGATGAGATGACCAAAACCCTTATAACTTTGACTTGAGACTACCTCCATCCATCAAGCCAACCTCATCTATATGCTTGCACCAAATCCTTAACACTTTGTTTTCACCAAGACTTCATCACTGTGTTGTCACCGAGAACTGAACTTCTTCCTTGTACAAGCACTGAACTTCTTTACTGTGATAGCACTGAACTTCTATGCTATGACATCACTGAGTTTCTTCATTGTGAAAATATCAAATTTCCTCACTGTGATATATCACCGAATCTCCTCATGGTGATAGATCATTGAATCTCCTCACTATGATATATGCAAGTTCTATGGTTACTGTAATGCGAGTTCATATCTTCACTGTAATCCGCATACCTATAATACCTCCTCCGAGTTTTGGGTCGGAACCTCCTTACTGCAATATAACTGAAACTTCCTTTTTGAGATGGCACCAAAATATATTCACTGTCATAACCCCAAAACTATGATAGCACTGAAGTTTGCTTTCTATGATAGCAATGAAGTTGATATATTCATCATCTCAGCAACCAATCTGAGCTCCTTCACTGTAATAACATTGTAATAATCTGAGCTCCTTCATTGTATTAACATCGAAATAATTATCATTGAAGCTCTTATCTAAAATTTCTATGGTCACCAAAAACCTCTCTGAAATGTGAGCTCTGAGCTGTCATCTTGAGTGAAGTACCTATATAGATATCCGTAGTTGTTTGTGCATATTTAATGAGATGAATTGAATATATGAAGTGTTGTGTCATTGTATTGAGCCGACATGTAATATTTTGAGGGTAGCCAACTTGATGAGTATTATTTCAATAGCAAGGAGACTTTCATGGTTGGAGGAGTCTTCACAAATTGACATTGACAATAACCTAAATCCTACATTGGAGGCTTGACATATACATTTTACCCAAGCATGAAACCAGTGCTTTAACAAGTCAATCAAAATAATAATAATAAATATTTTGCCTTTATTTTGATAAATATATTACATTTTGACTCAAGTACAATTATGAAGTCCAAACCTAGTTGCATTCTTCAATAAAAGTTCCTGGTTTCTTGTGATTTAAACATTTATTTCGATTTTAGGCTAAAACTACTACATTCCATGAAATTTGAGGTGAAAATAGTCCATAGTGCTATATTTGATTTAAAATGAGGCTAGACTCTTAAGATTTCAGTGAAAAGTAGGTTGGCGAGGAGAATTTAAATTTAATCAGTGATTTCCCAAGAGAAGTATCTTTTGAGTGTTGCAAGCCTTTGTGACTACTCATAATGGGTAGGAAAATCGGTAAATTGGAATAAATATGATACAAAATTATGAAATTATGAAATGAGGTAGCAAGTGCTACGATATTTAGGTCTACAAAGAGTTTTGAGGTAGAATTTTTTTCATTTAAGGATGTTGTTAGGTTTAGGTTAGGTTGGCTAAGACCCTTTTGTGTTGTTAATAAATTTTATGTAAGCCAAATTACTAACCCTTGTAGCCTAAGTGATGGGATTAATGGTTTTGGTTGGAATGTTAAGGGAAATTCCCATGTGGCAAAGGCCTTGTAGCCATTATCAAATCGAGAATAGATGACTTTGGCAAATGAAACTCCTCTTCATTGTGGTTGTTTAGATCATTCTAATACCATATCAATTAAAAGGAACTAACATCACCACTATTCAAAACCCTTCAAATAGGTCTTCTAATTTGACATAACCTGAAATACAAACTTCTACGCATTTAGACAGACCTTTTGTCAAACAATTTTGCTGAAGGGTCAAGAGTACAATAAAAAAATAAATGAGTTTGACTAAGTTCATTAGAAACATATATTCATAATAAAAATTAGGATAAACCCACTTGTGAGTAATGTTCGTAAGCATCATGTATGTTATGTTTAGAAAACACTAATGGTACATGCAATTTTTATATTTAATTTAAGAAACTCATCTTCGTTGTGGAGGATTTTTAGGCCCAACCTCATAAAGACGTTGCAATATTGAAACACCCTCTTAGCCTAGGTTTCTTAATATCTAATAGATAAAGAAAGCAACATTGGAGCAACAAGAGTGTAGAGTCATTATGGAAGTGGTGTAGCGGCTACAAACACCCTCCAAAATTTTGCTTGAGCTTCGTTTTGCAGCCTCCCTATCGACCACCCTCAGTAGCATGTCTTTAATTGTCAAGCACATTAGCTTCAGCTGTTTCATAGAGTGTTGTGAGCTTGTGCATGCAAGGTTGTTCCGCCCCCTTCATCGGCTAATTTCTAAACTTAGTGTCAGTTGTTAGTTGAGCAGCTCCCTCTGGGAATTGCACAACTCTGGAGGGGAAACAACCTTCCCTCTAGAAATTTCAGAAACCCAGACAGACACCTAGCTAGGCTCCAGAATTGCACAATTATTCTTGACAGTGTTCCTCTCAAAATTTGTACAATTCATCCTAGGACAGTTGCTCAGCCCATAAATTTTGAAATTTTGGGTAGCAGTCACCTACTGCTCCCAGAAATTATGCAATCCCTCTGGGACAGCCATCCCAGTAGCTACCAGAAATTGTGCAAATCCAGCCAGGTAGCCTAGTGGGTTGAGAAATTGCGCAATACAGTTAGACAAGCTTCCTTGAGAAAATTGTGAGGTCTGACCCAAGACAGCTGCTCAGCTAAGAAATTATGAGATACAATCAGACAATATTCCTTAATAAATTTGCAAGGTCTGGCCGAAGATAGCTTCTCACCTGAGAAATTGCAAGATACAATCAAATAGGCTTCCTTCAGAAAATTGCGAGGTCCGAGCCAGGATAGCTGCTCAGCCTAGAAATTGTGCAATCCTGGGAGACATTCATCTGTTCATCTCAGAAATTGTGCAATCCCTATGGGAAAACCATCTTTGCCCAACCTAGAAACTGTGCAAATTTTCATCCCAAGCTCGCAAACTGATGCATGTGCCTTCAGGTTGACCAGTTGCCTCCGGGACCGAGCAAAATTGATTTGCATGCATGGACTGCTTCTCCCAAGGCAACATGAAAAGGCATCCCTTAATTCAGGGATCTATTTTTGATCTGAAATGGGGGTTTGATAACTTTTTATTCTTTCAAGAACCTCCAACTTAGTTAAACAAATAAATGATCTAGCTTATATATGACATTTGCGGAATTAAATACTTGAAACAGGTGTGTGTTTTCTTATAACTGTTTAAATTCTTTAAGTCCATTTGTTTTTGCTGATATTAAACACATTTAACAACCATATAATGCAGCAAATAAACAACCACACATAACAACAAATTTAATCTAGGAGTTCACCTGAATATCATGGGCTACGTCTCCTTGAGCTTTTGTCATCTTGACTTGGCTCTTTAGGATTATGGAAAAGTTTCTTTTACAAATTCCGCACTTAACTCGAAAGTTTACTAAACTGAACCAATGGGCTTAGAAAACCATCTATATCCCTGTCATGGCTTTCATCACTCTACAAACAAATCTAAGCTTCCTTAGACTTGATTCCTTCAGTCAGTGCTTTAAGTTACCCTGAGCTTCTTGATGGCACTAACTCCTTCAGAATTCTCCAACTGTCACTGAAACTTCATCTTTTGTCTCCAGCGCATATCAGACACCAAAATAGATTGATCATTTGCTCAAAATGAACCTGAAAACACCCTATAGCATCTCGGCCTTCAGAAGTCTTCAAATGCTTCTGCAAATCCCTGTAATGGATTTAGAAGGCTCATTACAGTTAGGAATGACTGTTGGTTCACTGAGAAAGAGTACTGGTAGCTCCTACAACTGCCTCCACCTCTTGGTGGCTCTAAGCTCTGAAATATCCCTAGATGAAAATCTCCATGAAGATGAATTCTTCAGCTTCTCTCGACTATTCCATTGGCTTCATAAGGCTCTAATTAGCCTATCTAGCCTCTTGTTTCACTCTCTATGGCTCTCTGGCTATTTTTGTTCTCCTGGTCGAAAAACTGTTCCTGGAGTGCATTTAAGCAATATCCCCTTGGGATACTCCACTAAATTTGGTGATTAGCACCTATCTCCAACTAAAATTAGCATTTTGCATTTTCTTTAGCCTCTCTGCCAAGCTGATCATCAGAGGTGAGCGTTACAATAACTATTTAGTGCACGTATGAGGCGGTATAATCCCGACAGTTAGGGATAATCTTCCAGCCTTTCAAATAGCGAAATATTCACAAAACCTGATCAATCACTGTCAGTCCTTCTTTGAATTTTCCTCAGAATGAGCGCTTCAATCTACACCATTGATCTCACTTCTCTAGATCCGATGGATATCATGTCATCCACTTGCCAACTAGCCCAGACGATCTCCACCGTCGATTTGTCCTGTCCAATCTAACAGCTCTCGCATCACCTGCTTGCTAACTAGCTTGGCCGATATCCATTGTCGATGTGACCTGTCCAATCAAACAACTATCATGCAATCTCATGTGAAATTAAGCATGACCAATATCGGATTGAGAGCGCGTGAGAAGAAAAGTTTTCCCGTGCTACGTGTCGCCTGCTAAGGGTAATCACATAGAATTCAGAAATACCATTTACCAAGTTTTGCCCATGCGAGATACCATTTTCCATCTTTCTGAATACTGCCCATGTGCTTAATTCACACTTTTAAGAAAGGTGCTTAAGGAAAGGTTTAGCGCTTAAAACCAAATTAATCTTGGTAAAATGTCCATAAATTATAGTTTACAGGACTTTTTCAAATTGCGATAACTCCTTCATACGGTATTGATTTTTTGAACCGTTTGAGGCACCGAAATCAGGAAGATGAGACCTATCCAGTCACTCAAGTTCACCACTATTTTTAACACTTTGAAATTTGAGCTGTCATTAAGGTCTTGGATCAATATCTGATCACTCCTCCCCATTAGGAATCTTTTGGACCATGAAAGACTGATATACTGATCTGTACAGTGAATGAGAGTACATGACCCTCTTCTTTCAGCCCCCATACACTTTCCTTGCATCGCTGGTGCCTTTAAACCAAAACTTTAAGGTAGTCAACACTTCCCTTCCTGGGTGTGCTTGTCCTCCTGTTAAGAACTATCTTCCTTGAACTCATTCATAATTTCTATTGAGAAGTTTACAAAAGGTAGTTGAACATTGCTTCCTTGATCATAGACCCAAGGTGGCTCAAACAAACATGAGATTACATCATAGATTCATGCATATTACAATTAAGTATGCATATGTACCGATGAAAGTATGTTTTACTATGTCAAGAAGTCCAACTACTTATTACCAAGCCACTTCTATGACAACTTTTTCTGCTGCAAATCTTCTTCTGACATCTTGTCAAAAACGACATAATGCAAACAAAACAACTTGTTGACATAAATTCACATCATGTGAATCATCATTATGTCTCTTACATCTTGTGTACAAATGATTGACTAAATCACAAGCCGACAAAAAAACCATGCCTTTTCAAACAACTAACTCTCCAAGTCTAGCATGTACAAAAAGAACTCGATGATTCTTTTTCAAAGTAGAAAAATTTCCACCTCTTGTGAAAAACTTTATCATTATCACCCTTTTTCAATCTTGGAGACAAAATCAACTATTCCAAGCCTATATGACATTGCATGCATGTTTAAACAAAGCAATCGACCATCAAGTCAATCACACATACATGTTCAAATACAATGAAGTCATCAACATTCATTTGTTCATACATACCATTCACATGTATGTATCTCATTCACCTTTCTGATAAAACCCCGCAACTTGCATTACATTGGAAAAAAATGTATCAAATCAAAATACATGCAACCTTAATTGGATAATAACTCTAACCATTTCTTACCAATCCACATTAAAGGCACTTCATTTAACTACACATCGACATCAACATGTGAATCATCCTTAAACACATCAATTATGGAAACTTCCTTTCCATCCTTGCCATTCTCTCTTTCCACCTTCCTCAAATTTTGTGGAAGCATTGTTGGATTCGAAATCCAACACTTTTCAGCAATATGTCCTTGCTTATGGCAATAAGTGCAACACATTTTCATCCTCTTTACAACATAATTTTTTTTATCCAATGGACCTTTGGCTTCTTGCCTCATTTTCTTCAAAATTTTCCTGTATGTGGCCATTTTCTTCCAACATCTAGAAACACTATGGTTAACCAAACCACAAAAGGAACATGCAATTTTTTTCCAATGCTTATGTGGAAATTTACCATGCTTTACATAATCAAAACAAATGATTGAAATTAGATTTATACCTTCCTCTTTCACCTTTGTTACCTTCATGAGAAGGTGAATTGAATGGAGTGGAACACCATCAATCTCTTCAATGATTTTACAATTGTCGTTGAAACTTCATCTTTTGTCTCCAACACATACCAGACAACATAATACACTGATCATTTGCTCAAAATAAGCTTGAAAATTTCCTGTAGCATCTTGGGCTTCAGAAGTCTTCAAATGCTTCTGTAAATCCCTGCAATGGATTCAAAATGCTCATTACAGATAAGAATGACTATTGGTTCACTAAGAACAAGTATTGGTAGCTCCTACAACTGCCTCCAACTCCTGGTGGCTCTGAGCTCCAAAATCTCTCTGGATGAAAATCTCCATGAAGATGACTTCTTTAACTTCTCTCGACTATTCCATTGGCTTTAGAAGACTCCAATTAGCCTAACTAGGCTCTTGTTTCACTTTCTCTATCTCTCTGACCCTTTTTGTTCTCCTGGTCGAAAACTATTGCTGGAGTGCATTTAAGCAATATCCCCTTTGGATACTCCACCAAATTTGGTAATATACACCTATCTCCAACTAAAATTAGCATTCTGCCTTTTCTTTAGCCACTGCGCCAAGCTGACCATTGGAGGTCAGCGTTACAATAACTGTTTAGCGCACATATGAGGCAATATAATCCCGACAATTAGGGATAATCCTCCAACCTTTCAAATAGTGGAACCTTCACAAAACCGGACCAATCACCATTAGTCCTTCTTTGAATTTTCCTCAGAATGAGCACTTCAATCTGTACCATTGATCTCACTTCTCCAGATCCAGTGGATATCACGTCATCCGCTCGCCAACTAGCTCAGATGATCTCCACCGTCGATCTGTCCTGTCCAATCCAATGGCTATCGCATCACCCGCTCGCCAACTAGCTTGGAAGATATCCACTGTCGATGTGACCCATCCAATCAAATGACTATCGTGTAATCTCGCATGAAATTAAGCACGACCGATATCAGATCAAGAGCGTGCGAGAAGAAAAGTTTTCCTGTGCTACGTGTCGCCCACTAAGGGTAATCATGTAGAATTCAGAAATACCATTTACCAGGTTTTACCCACGTGAGATAGAATTTACCATCTTTCTGAATATTGCCCATGTGCTTAATTCACACTTTTGAGAAAGGTGCTTAAGGAAAGGTTTAGCGCTTAAAACCAAATTAATCTTGGTCAAATGTCCATAAATTATAGTTTACTGGAATTTTTCAAATTACAATAACTCCTTCATACGGTATCGGTTTTTCGAACCCTTTGTGCATCGAAATCAAGAGGACGATCATTAAGGTCCTGGATCAATATCTAATCAACTTTTAGTAGCTCGAAGTTACATGCAAGGAACATTTTAGAAACCTCCCGCCAAGTCACAACCTAGATTTTATAAAAACTCATCAACTGGACACTGCAGAGCTCATTCCTCACATCAACCTTGCAGCTATGACATCCCACATTGCATCTTGGAGTCATCGGCACATTCATCTCAACTATTTCAAGGTAAGCCCTCGTTTCATTTCTCGTGCTGTGTTTATGTTGTTTTTTGTGTTTCGCTTTATGTGAGTGTTGTCTGCTTGGTTTTAGTGAGCGCTTTTTATCACTTTGATGTATGTTAGCTTGAAGAAGCACCATTTTAGTTTCGGTTCACATCTCACTGCTGTCACATGCATGACATTTTTTTTGCATGAGAAATCCTTGTTGTGGTGACTCGTTTCACACACATGCATGTTTTCCCATTTTCTGAATCTTGCACTTGATGTTTGCATGTATGATCATTCACTCTTGTTTGCAGTCATCTCATCATGAAGTCAGACTTCTCATGTTGTCATTCACCCGTTGGCTAGCCTGGGCTGCCTTGGCCCAGACTGTACCTTACCCGAATAGCACTACGCATTTCCAGAAGCAAAGGATATGCCTTCCCTCCAGAAATTACGCAAGTCTGGCTTGGAACTGACCTCCAGGCTTGCATTGTGCAATTCTTGGAGGTAGCGTCATGCTGGCCCTAGAAGCTGCGGAATGCAGTTTGCTGGTTGCATGTCAATGGTGACTGAAATTGTGCATTGCACATTTTTAGTCCTCATCAGGCCAGGTTGGATTGTGCATTGCACAGTTATAGCAATCAGTCAGCCTACTGAAAACTCGGACTCTACCTTGCACATTTTTTGCAATCAATCTCCTGACCTCCTAGCAGAAATTACACAACCTTCACAATCAATCACACAAGTATGTTGCAAGTTAGTCCTCAAGTTTGTCTTGGTTTTCAACTGACAAATTGTTTTCCATGAGTGTTTCTATGTCTCCAGACATCATAGGTGTTCATCTGTCTCTTAGTAGCACAAGTACAATGGCCTTCAGGAGAGCAGGGTCAAAGGACATCGTTGAGAGCACAACGAGTGTTATAGCCAAGCAAGTGTCTACGATCTTGATTACCTATGAAAACATCAAGTTTTTCATAGACAAGGACATCAAGATAAGATGGCAACAACATCACAGCAAGCAACACCATCAACAATAGCAGAAGGAAACACACCCGCATGTGGAAAGTGCAAGAGGAAGGTTGTTGACATCATAAAGGCGAAGCAAAGGTACAAGTTCAAAGTAGATCCGCTCATGACAAAAGAAGCTTTGGAGATTTAGGCTATGAGGTGATGGTGTGACAAGACAAAGATCACATGAAGGCAAAGAGAGAAATAGAGAAGGAGTTGCATGTGCTAAACTAACAACTCAAGGAAGAACAAGAGCTGCATAGACAAGAGAATGAGTTACAATAGGAACAGGTACAACAAGGGGTGCAACATGCACAGATGGATGAAACTGCACTCGTACAAGTTAGAGATCCATCCCAGAAGCTAGCATGGAGTGGACAAGGTGAGCAGTGTTGTTGATCGCATGCAAGGAAATTCAGTAGCATTGTTACACAGTAATTTGTCACCGTCCCTGTTACCTAGTTGCATGTGCTAAACTAACAACTCAAGGAAGAACAGGAGCTGCATAGACAAGAGAATGAGTTACAACAGGAACAGGTACAACAAGGGGTGCAACATGCATAGATGGATGAAACTGCGTTCGTACAAGTTAGAGATCCATCCCAGCAGCTGGCACGGAGTGGACAAGGTGAGCAGTGTTGTTGATCGCATGCAAAGAAATTCAGTAGCATTGTTACATAGTAATTTGTCACTGTCCCTGTTACCCCTTCTCCCGCACATTGGAGGACTTATTCCAGGACCTGTGAGAAGTGACATAACCTGAAAACACTTGCATTGTATCCCCTTGAGCATGTACTTCATGTGCCCTGAAGACACCTTCTGCAAAATACCCATAAAAAAGGCCCCTTTTCCATTGGCGCGGTTCCACAGTGTATCACTCACGCCAATGGGGGAAATCCTCCAAAGAGGGGGCGCCAGTTGGAGCTCTATCTCAGAGTTGCACTCGTGCCAGCCCAGTTGGATAAAGCTTTTAACAAACAAACTTACGAAGGTTCTTCCTAACCTATTCATGAACTGATTCTAGCTTGAGTTAGTTCAGTTGGGCTTTGAATCTCCATAGAAGGGAAGTAGTTGTCCACCTCTCATGGAAGCTTCTTAGTGATAAAGCCAATCCCATGAATCTTGTGAACGATCCTAACTCCTTCTCCTCTATCTATAAAAGCTTGTCCTTTTTCCTTTGACAAGCTGGTTAGTAGTTCTAGTCTCCGAGTTCCAAATTCTAAGTCCCAAAGTCTGAGAATTGCTAAGCTCATGCTACAAGAAGCCTTCTTCATCCCCATAAGGCTAAATCTAAAGTGAAGATATTTTTGTCCAAGTATCAAGGAGAGAGAGGCTTGTTCCCCATTCCCAACAAGCTTTGCAAGGCATGTGTTGCTGATCACCCAGCCAAAGGAGGATTTGACGTCAAAACTATGGTTGTATTCTTCTTTGTTTAT
>APFE031269769.1:43855-68627 GCA_000404065.3 Pinus taeda | reverse complement strand
CCAGACTCAAACTGGTCTTCAGATGCAAGGTGGGTTTCTATCCCAACCTTCTTACCAAGCGTAGCCTGGTCCCCAGGCTCAGTATGGAGCCCAGCAACTGTATGGTTACCAGAAACCCCAGGGGAAGCTCAGTTTGCCCCGTACCAAAATTATCAACAAATGCAGGTTGCTCCTTATCAAAATTATCAGCAACAGTATGTTGCTCCTGTAGGCCGGGTTGGTAATCAATGGGGTGCTGGGGGGCAGATCCAGGGTCAACCGTCTGGTTATGGCTATAACCCCTATGGACAGAATCCCTACGAACAAAACTCTTATGGGCCTGGTCCGTCCGGACAAAACCAATGGGGGCAACTAGCAACTAGTTGGAACTTTGGTGCTACCTCGTATCCATAGCTACAGATGTCCTTCAATCCTCAACTACCATTTTTAGCAACATTGGAACTGCCGGATGTATCCAAATTGACTAATGATCCTATCCTTCATAATCCATTCTGGCCACCAGTTCCAACCAAGATACCTGGCGATTGTCCTAAATTCGACGGCAAAGCTGGAGAAGATCCTCAAGCCCATGTTATGACTTACCACCTTTGGTGTTCGTCAAATTCATGGCTTGACGATTCAATCCGGCTCCGCCTGTTCCAAAGGACTCTCATCAGCTCGGCTGCTAAGAGGTACATTAAGTTGACTCGCGCATCCTTTCAAGATTTCAACTCGTTGGAAATGGCATTTCTAACTCATTTTCAGTTGCCCATTTGGTATGAGATGGGAACGCATCTCCTCACATCTCTCAAACAGGACACGACCATGCACATATCCAATCATATACATGAATGGAGACGACGTCGTCGGTTAACCAAGTTCTGGATTCCTGATCAACTCCTAACCGATTGGTTTACAACCTCATTTGTCCCTAAAATCACACGAGACATTGCTATGGGAGCTTGTGTAACTAAAGAGCAGGTTATCGCGCATGCTTAGTACCTCGACTTAGTTTATTCTCAATCAGGTACCTTATATGAGTATTTTCCTGACGCCCCGAGACCTGGAACATCCAAAGCTCTGCCAAAGCCATCTGTTGATAGTGTTATTAGCTCTGTAAATCCGTCTTCGAAAAAATCATCCGCGAACCCTGGGAAGCAAAAATCGGATGCTTCAAACGAAAACACTTCTCAGGGTGTGTCTAATTCCGAAAATACTTCTGAGGTCAACGTCGTCCAGTCCACCACAGCAGATAAAGCCTCGAAAGGAAAAAACAAGGGGAAAGCGAAGAATAAATCTGAGCAACCCAAATAGCACTCCCCTAAACCTCCACCCGAGGAAGGAGCCAAACGTAAACCGAAGTATCCTTGTCTTATCTGCGACGAGGATCACTATACCAAAGACTGCCCAAGGCAGTCCCAAGTTATTCGTTTATTGAAAGGTGCTCCTGGGATTCCTCTGGTTCTGAAAGAACCTTTCCCCTCCCAGCAAACCCAGATGGTGGCCGACCCATCCTTGTCTTCTTCTCCCTTTGGTTCCCAAGTGTTCATGGCTGGAACGATTCCCGTTCATATAACGACTTGAGTAAAGGAATATCTGTCATCCACCAGGAGGGAGCTTGAGGTCCCCTCAAGTGCTCCTCCGTCCAGTTCTGGTATGCTCCATATTGAGAGACCTAGCATTGAGACGCCTATTCGACCCCCTCCTAAAGGTGTACTCCGTAGATCATCTTACAACCCAAATGCTCATGCTGCCCAGCACTATAGCATCGTTGAGGACTTAGCTCAAGCTCCGTCAGCTATGTCCGCTTTAGAAGTCCTCCAGAGCTGCCCCCACCAGAGGAAGTCCTTGCTATCGGCCATTGGTGGCATCGACCCGTCCGACTCGGATTTGATCACATTTGATCTTGAGAGCCATGTACTGAGACTGCCTCACCAGATTGCCTTCCTCATTCAGGTCATGATCAATTTGAAAACGATTCATCGTACAATTATTGATGAAGGCGCCTCAACTTGCATTATGTCTGTTGCTTGTTGGAAGGCTATTGGATCTCTGACTTTGAGTCAGTCTCCAACGACATTGGAAACCTTTGACGGGAGAGAATCTCGCCCTTACGGTATCCTCCAACGATTGCCGATTACTTTGGAAGGTGTTGTGCTCTACAAACAACCCCCCATTTCATATCATTTTTATTCATAAAACATTAACCTATGAAATGGGTCCCTTTAAAGTAAAATTGATATCAATACTTTTATTGTTCAAAAAGTCCAATAATCAAATGAATGCATGTTATAAAACCCTTTTGAACAAACCCATTTAAAGAAATAAAGTGAATCTTGGTCATTGCGCTAAAGCGATCGCAAGATCGCATATCGCAATGACATAAGAATTATACGTAAGTGGCACAAAGCTTTCCGCCGATGTGATATCGCATTCGGCAATCGGCAATATCCAATGCATGTCTAAAAGCGCCCCATTCCATTTGCCCCGATGCGATGTGCAATCGGTGTTCGGCGATCGGTGGTCTATTTCCACTTGAGTCTTGATGCGCTCACAACATTTCGCTGATGCGATATCGCATTCGGCGATCGGCGGTAACCAATACACATCGTTAAGGCGCGCTTGTCACACACCCTATGTGATGCGATAAACCGCTGTTTTCAATAAAAAGGTGTTAAGTGAGGGGATAGCTCAATTGATTCATATTTAAGGCTTGATCACTTGGGCTCAGCCGCCAAAGCGTCCATTGCATGCTTAAGAGGATTATTCACCCGAATAACGATATAATGGGTATTTATAGGGTGACAGGTTTTATACGGCCAATTAATGGGATCATGTCTTAAAATCTTTCTATGGATTGTGTCCGCGCCCATTTTAAGAGCTGAATAACTTATTGCGCACCTATTCATATGTTATCACTTGCAAGTTTTCATTGTTATCTCTCTGTATTACGCGTAATTGCCTCTCTGTGCAGAATTCATTCATAGACAGGAGTTTGAGCATGATGGGAAAGAAATCTAAGAAGACTGCGGGTGCTTCCAATCCACCAGTCGTAGGACAAGCTGCTGCAAACAAGAAGAAGGGCCTAATTTATGATACTACATGCACGGGTCTTACCAGAGTTACTTGGAAAGGCACTTACGACTTAATTGAAGCCGAGAAACCACAGAAGACGGTAACAGAAGCTAGCGCGGATTCAATACGGAAGTCTGATTGTACTCTCAAAGATTTAGCCGACTCTTTCCTTCACAGGATAGCAGCCAGGGAGCGAATTCTCCCATACATAGATGTTGTGCGATGGGCGATTGAAGAAATCCCAATCATGGACAGAACTTTTAGCACCAAAGATGGGAGGATTTTCGGATCATTCAAGGCAGATGACCTGAGGCAAATGTATCATTTGCCCGAGCCAGAGAAAATATATAATAGCGCCTTGTTGGAGAAGTTTGCAAGCGAAAATGAAATTGAATCCGAACCCATCAAGGATTGGAGACAAAATCCGAACAAGCACAAACATGAATCTTCCGGTAAGTACTCGGTTGATTCTTTGGCTTCTCCTTATTGTTATGCGGGTATAATGATGTGTAGGCTATGGGGGTTACATGACTCTTCTAGTTTTACCATAGAAATGGTTCCTCTTATGGAGGCAGCAGTAAACAATATAATTATGGATTGGGCTAACTTCTCTGAAACTAGCAAGTAGCTGTTCTGATTTTTAGAAATAAGACTGTGGTCCTGAAAGGAAAATCCCCCCATTTTACTATAGTGCATATACATCTTAGACACATAATGTTTTCAATTCGATTTCCTGTTCTCGGTTGGAGGTGGACTGCAACAGGACCCCTCACCAAATTCATATATATCCCAAAAATTGTGGAAGTCTTCTTACAAAAACCACCTGTATCAAATCTGTAATGGCTTTATGGTGCCCATTTACTATTCCATTTTTGATAAACCCATTTCGAAGATTTCCTATCAAGCTTCCTTTGATTTACCAGCAGTGGCTTGTTGGTTTGGAGAAGAGACATTTACCTATATCAGAGTTTACGGCAGCCAAGCCAACCCACATGTTCTCCCTTTATATGTTCCAGATAAGTTGCTAGCAAGAGAAATTGCGTATCAGATTACGGCTAAGAGTACTACACAGACTCTCAAAAAAGAAAAGAAAAGAGGCTGGCCCTCTTTTCCCTTGAGGTGTGGTGTCTTTACACTGCATGACCTCAAACATGCAGAAAAGGAAGCCACAAAGATTCAATCTTTAGCTTTGGCCACAATCCCAAACAGGGCATTTGATCCAAAGCTAGTTGCCTATGCTGCATTAGAACAAGCCAGATTGACAAAGTTTGAGCATCAGGAAGATATGTTTGATGACCTGTTCACTTCAATTGAAACCATAGGTCAGGCTAAAGAACTCGCTAGGATGAAATATAATGATGAAGGGTTGACTGAGTTCAATAAACTTAGAGAACAGAGGTTGCAAACTCTGCCTCTAGATTTATTAGCAACGACCCCAGCGACATCGTCAAGCAAGCCTGGTCGGCAACAGTTAAAAGAACCTCCTGCTATAACAAAAGATCATAATAAGGAGCAGGAGGAAAAGCAGAGAAAAGAACAGGAGGGAAAGCAGAGGAAGGAGCAGGAAGAACAACTAAAGAAAGAGAATGAGGATAAACAACAGAGGGAACAAGAGGAGCATAAGAAGAAAGAGCAGGAACAAGTATAGAAGGAGTCTCAAACTAAGAAAGCGCAACAGACCACCACTGATGCCAATGTGGACACTACCACAGACCCTAAATTGCTCCAGGAATGGCAGCAGTTTGATTCTATCATCAGTGGAACAAAAAGCTTAAAAGATACAGACACTTCTAAGACTAGCGATATGCAAGACATTACTTCACCTTAGGTTCTAAGTGGAACCAGCAGCCCACCTAAGTCTAAGGATGTTGAGATAATTCGAAAAGATCCCACCGATCAAATCATTCTGCAGGTAGAAGATATTCCTCCATTGGATGTTTTCTACAGCCCGAGGCATAGAGCAGTTGTAAAGCGATCAAGGAAAAGATGAAGGATTGATCAACCTTCTATCTTTCCGGAGCAAACAGTCACGGGTAATGTAGTATGGAAGGAGAAATTAGACCCCTCCGATGACCTGACGAAGTTGTCACAGTATGCTGGAGCCTATTCGGCAGCAACAATTGACAAAGCATCGGAGGTAAGCCTTCTATGGAAGAATAAGGACCAAGAAATCTCTACATTACAGACGGAATTGGCCGAGACAAAGCAGAAGGCAGCGCAAGCAGAGGAGCAGTTGCTGGTAGAACAACAAATGAATAATCAATTAACCCAGCAATTGGAAGCGGAAAAGCAAAGGATCGACCAAAGTGCAATCCAGGAATAGAAAGAATTGACAGAGGCATTGGCACAGTTGAAAACAACGAATGAGCAAATGGTGAAAACCAAAGATGAGCAAATCACTCAAATGTCATCGTAGCTAGAAAAGATAAAAGGGGCTTCGCAAGTGGCAGAGTTCAGAAAAGAAGCATCATTGATAAACAATGCGATAATATCTCAAGTTAAACTCTTTTGTCAACAAATCACTCAAGCTGAGCCACTGTGCGAGTTAACTATATCTATAAATGAGCAGGTAGAGAAGGCCAGGGATGAATTAAATCAAGCCGATGAGGCCATTACTGCATATCTTGATTGGAAAGATTCCGATTGGGAAAAGCAGCAAATTTGCCCAGGATACTTGAAACACATAAGGATATACTCTTCACAGAATGGCACACTCAGGTGATGAAAGCAAAGAGAGCGGCTTCAAGATGTAAATCAACTTCTAGCAATCTAGTTGATTTAGTTAACAACACTCTCTACTTGGCAAATATGATTTCCCAATGTACACCAGGAAAGATTACAACAACAAATGCATTGGAACAATCATGTTGTCCTTAGTTAGAAGAAAAGGGAAGATTAATCGCCGGGATTAATAGTTTAAACTTGGAAGCGCATTGGCTCTTCCTAATTAAGCCACATACACAAAGAGCCACTCTGAAGTGTTTAACAGATGCCATTGGGTGTATGATTCCCGATATTCAAGATGCCACCTATGCTGCCCAGCTCAGTTCGCGCCTCAACAAACCTCTAAAAGTTGAGCCAATGCTTGCAATTAATCAGCTCAGATTCAAAGGAAAGCAACCGACTTGATGAATCACCCTCCATATTGCCAGATCGCTAGCCAAAATAGGATCAAAAGTTATTGAAATCAATTTAGTAGCATTTTTGTTTAGTAGATATTTAAATTAGTATTGTATTTATAGACCCTTTCATGTTTTTAGAAAGGGTCGTAAAATTTTGTAAGAGACTTAATAGACTGAAGTTTGCACTACTATGCTTCAGTTGATATTCTTTTATGAAACTCGACCAGTTGTTCTTACTTTAATAAGGAAGTTTCTTTATGCAATTGTGCACTATTGTCGTTGATTGAAGAATGTTTTTGCGTTAAAGGAAGAACTGCGCATAGCGATTGATATCCAGGAGTGTCACGCAGCTCATATGGTATTTCTATCTATGTCTGAATTCATTCCGTTTATATGAATTGTTATGTAATTATTCTTGCTATCGTTGATTATATGCATGCGCTATAACAACAAATCTTATTCATTCCACTATTGGGTGTTTAGTGATCTGCCTTTGCTTTTGATCATGTGTATGACAATGATATAAATGTATAAAGTGTGGTAATTTCACTTCAATCGCTCTGCTTAACTATTTAGGCATAGCAATCTTAAATGATTTAATATCTATGTTGTGAAGATACAGTCATCTATATGCTTGTCTTTTAGACATAGAACATCAAACGCTACACTTTAGAGCTCAATAGATTCCCGGGATAGTTTCATCTCTTTATATTTCTGTCAATAGTTTTAGCCTTTCGCTCATCGCTAGTGTAATCTATAAACCATTCACCCATCCCATTTATCTATTTCTGGGAAACTGGTCCCATTATCCCCAATCGGAGCGACTACTCCAAACGGAAAAAGAGCTGCACTAAGGTCCGGACCGGGTGGTTTCCCCAATGTTGTTGCAGCGATTTTCGAGGCATTAACAGAAGGGAAGACCGTTGAAGTGGAAGTTGAAGTTGCTGATGCAAATATTACTTACAACCTCCTTTTGGGCCGGAACTAGACATATGCCATGCATGCCATGGCTTCATCCCTCTTTCATGTCATTCGTTTCCCGCATCAGGGGAAAATTGTCATGGTAGACCAGCTCTCCTTCTTCACTTCTTCTTCTGAAGGCAATGTGCCTTTTGTGGAGCATACCTCCTTTCCCTTAGAGAGTGTGGGAGCTGGGCTCTTTAAAGATCCCGCCCTCATGGGTGTCTTCTCACTCCCACCTCCGAATCTTGCTTCAATCAGTTCGATTTCCGCTCATTCTGATCCCCCATTGTGCACCGTTGCCACCCTCGACCCCTTTGAAAAAGGGGGCATTGATCCTCTAGCTTGTAACCCTCGCTCGGTCGGGGGGCATGGGTAGATCATCGGTGTCGTTGATCACTTTACACAATGGGCTGAGATGACGCCTACAATATCTAGGCCGGTCACACAGCAGTGCAATAGGGTAAGTCCCGAAATGGGCTTGACTTGAACAAGTATCATGCGTGCACTTTACTTTTTGTACATACGTATGCTTTCAGCAAGTGTGTTGTGTGTGCATGTTTTCATGTTTTTGTCTTGGTGTGTCAGTGTGATTGCCACTTATTGTTTCTTTTTGCTTCTTGGACAGATGTCTGGATCACCTTACGTTGGTTTTGCTGATGGTGTCTCCCGTAGTACACGCAACTTGTCGTCTACGGAATGGGTGCTCTACGATCCTCATGGTGAGTTAGTAGACCTTCAAGGGGTTTTTCTAGGTTGTACAACGAACAATGTTGCTGAGTATAGTGCTGTGATTGAATTACTAGCTGAGGCAATTAACCTCGGTATTCGAACATTGGTTGTGAACTTGGACTCTCAGCTTGTCGTCCACCAGGTTATTCCGTTAGAGACCATTGGATTTTAAGGTTGTATTTACGTGTTAAGTTGTTAGAAAGGGATTTTGATTTCATTACTTATCAACATATTCCAAGACGATTTAATACATTAACCGATGCATTAGCTAATTATGTGTTGGACAGGCATTTGCATAACATGTAATTCAAAATAACATAAGAAGCATAAAACACAATAAACCATAAAACATATGTATATATGTGTGTGTGTGTGTGTGTGTGTGTGTGTCCAAATGTTTGCACCGCGTGCATCATCAAAAAATAATACATGTTTGTCTTAGTACATCCGGAGACAACATGTCTCTCAAAAAATATGCATAGAAAAGAAATCCTAGATATCTAGTCCCGGTGGTGCTCATGGTAGCACATCACCGCTCGCACTCAACATCTCAGGAGTTGGTGGATGCGAGTCGGCACCCCCACCATGTGCCTCTGGTATGCTAGCGGGACATCCGCTAGCCGAGCATAGTCCGGGATCCCTCAAGTGATAGCCTCGAGGTTCTGTATGAGCTCTCCTCTATCACCACCCTCCTCCTGAGGATCCACTGCTACAGCCTGGTGTCGCCTCGCAATGGGAGACATGCCAGCTGGACACTCTGGGCCAACATATGCATATGCATATAAATGTTATTAGAGCAAGCATGTATTAACAAAAAAAATCATAAAAACACAAAATCAAAAAACGAGGTCATACCTATCTCCTCGTCCCAGTCCTCTCCCTCCAGCAGTGGGAGGTCAGGGTCACTGGTGAAGTCTGTCCCCACATACGGCTAGCCCTCCACCATGATCAATTGGCGGCGAAGCCACCCAAAAAAATCAGGTCTGAATGACATCTGCTGACCGCCTCCCCCTCTCGGCTTTAGTGCCGCCCAACGAGCCATCCTCGGCTCTCGAGGTGCTGGGTTAGGAACAAAGGCCCCTTGGCCTTGGAAGATTGGCAAATGTTCCAAGACGAATGTCAGCAAGATGGAGCCATACCCGAACTGTTGTAGCTTGCCGCTCTTGGCCTTTGTTAGCTGCCTCTTCATATAGGTAGTCACTGCTGGCGCCCAATTGAAGACCGTCGGGTTAAGACACTCTGTCACCAGTATCAGGTGATTCTTCGTAGCTTCGTGGGGTGCCTGTGCTCCCACAGCGTGTGTGATGGTGAATAAAAAAGCTTTGAGTGTTAGGTCCTGAATAGTGGGGATATCCATTTTTGAGTTGCTCGACCCATATCTTGCCCCTTGGCAAACTCGAGCCTTCACCTCCTCCATCTTCTCCCTGGATGGCCTGCTACCGATCAATCGGGGCACCAGCCCTGTATGCGACAATCCAGTGAGGAAATAGACGTCAGATACGTCTAATTCCAGTACTTGGTCCCGTATGCGGAACAACTGTTCATGTTCATCCCATAAGTTGATCAAATATTGCAAGAGCTCTGGCTGAGCTCGTAGATAAGACAGGAGGAAGTATTTCTTAAGCCCTCAAGCACGAAGAGCTTCCATGCAGTCCTCATCTGCTAAAGCCAATGTGTCTACTTGGTCGTGTTCTCTTTCTTTCCATACGAGTACCATTTTTGCGTATTTTCTTGAAATCACAAGGTCAAAACATTAAATTAGATACTTGAGAAATTTATAAATGCAGTGAAATTTGCTTTAAAATTGTTAAAATTTGAAGAAAAAGTCCATGCGGCCATTGGCATGACTGTTTCTAAAACAGTCACGCCCATGGATGCGAGCCTTTGGGGAAAATTACCCCATTGGCGCGAGTTCGTGCCCGAAACCCGTGCCAATGGGCGCAACCCTTAGTTTTACAATCCCATCCATATAGGATGATAAAATAATCTAAAAAAAATTTAAAACGGACAAAAATGGAGTGGGGGAAGAGGCCTCTTACCTGGCACTGACGGCACTCTGAATGACCACCTGGATTTGTCGCAATTGTCGCCTGAAGATTGCACACCAAAAGCCCTAATGTCACTCTCAAGAGGTAAAAGTGAAAAGTAATTTCTTGTTTTTACCATTTTCACCTATTTTATAGCTTTTTTTACCCTCAATAGGTTTTAAAAGTCATTTTATGGATATTTTAATGTATATTTGTGTCGAAAATGGATTTTACACTGGTTTTTGTGCAGCGACAGGCATTTGTGCGACTTAGGTGGCGAAACGAGTTGTATTTTATAGTTTTTCGGACTTAGTAAACACACGAAAAATTCACTCTGGAGTCATATTTTTACTCTTTTCTGACTCTCTAAACGTGAAAAGAACGCCGAGTTATTCCTCTCGACTCGTTAAATGTAAATGAGAGGCGGTCGTCTTTAAACCCTTTTCCGATCGTGTAAAAAATGAAAAGATTGTCAGACCCTTGTCATTTCAGGTTCGTCAACGGTTACGAAGCGACATGGTTTGGGTCACTTTTTTACTTTTTCAGATCAAAATCACTACTTATGAAAAGTACTCCTCGGTCGTAATGATCTGGCGGTTCTTTCGAGCATTTTTTTATACTTTTCCAGGCTCGAGAGACACAACTTTACGAAAAAGGACACCCCTGGAGTTTACTTTTCCGCTGTTTTTTCAAACTCTCTAAACATGAAAAGGCGCCGAGTTCTTCCTTTGTCAGACTCGTTAAAACTTAATGACATCGGATTCCGTTGAAATGACACCTCTCAAGCATATGCTATGCCCGTCAAGCTTGTCATCAAAAAATAACCTGGGTACTCGCGAGAAATGGTGGGGAAATAGAACCACAATTATTGTCGTGTCGGCAGTATGTCGCTCTTGAACATGGCACTTGTCTGCATTCGTGTCTGGGTGGGGCAATCTCATATTGTTTTTACACTTACCTCTGTGGGTTTGGGTTATCCTATTTGACCTCTCATCTGCTCATTGCCCTGTCACCATGACCCCTGATCATTTGATGTCAAATATTGCCAAGTCCACTATCGTGCCGCCAACATGTTCAAGAGAAGTTGACCTCTGTAGAATACTCAACCTCCCTCTGATACCTCACATAAAACATCTTATCCTTCTCTATCTCGTGTCGATGATGTGGGAAGCATTATGGCCCACCTTCGATCAAGGTCACTTCCTATCGACTTCAGCTCATTATCCAGGAAGTTGACCTAGAGACTCCCTTCAGGTGCCTTAGAGCCTGCATGCCTCAATGGTAGGTTCTTCGTGTTTGACATGAGGTTTTCATCATTGGCCTACAATCGAATGATTCTACGGGTGTTCGACACCGTCTCATTGATTTGCACGCCGTAGATTGTACCTATAGTACCTTGAGGACCATTGTCATTATTGGTGGTACCTCTCGTGCCTGTTAATAGTTTTCATCATTGACTGGTAATCAGACGATGTTCTTGCATGTTCGACTTCGACTCCCATATTCGCGTGCTTGAACTTGTACTTTGTTCGGGTCGAGATGGAGCGCAAGACCCTGGATTTTGTTTGTTGAGATCCAGGTTGCGATTTTGTGGATTATTATGATCATTACATGACTCATTCACTGGATGGTTGTGACCATGCCTAAGTCTGTTTATCGATCCTTACTGGATGGTTGCGCCCATACCTTGGATCCAGATTTTTATGTACTCTGCTATGGATGGTTATGCCCATACCACATACATCATGTACTTGAGATATCAATTGTACTTCTTCATGCAGGTTCTCCGGCGGCAGTGTTGTCAGTTGGTCATGTTCTTGTAAAGCATTTCACCCCTCTCTCTCTCAAGCCTCATGGTTTAGGGGGCATCTGTTACACAGTAATTTGTCACCGTCCCTGGTACCCCTTCTCCCGCACATTGGAGGACTTATTCCGGGACCTGTGAGAAGTGACATAACCTAAAAACACTTGCATTGTATCCCCTTGAGCATGTACTTCATGTGCCCTGAAGACACCTTCTGCAAAATACCCATAAAAATAGCCCTTTTTCCATTAGCGTTGTTCCACAGTGTATCACTCGCACTAATGGGAGAAATCCTCTAAAGAGGGCGCGCCAGCTGGCGCTCTGTCTCGGAGTCGCACTCGTGCCAGCCCAGTTGGGTAAAGTTTTTAACAAACAAACTTACGAAGGTTCTTCCTAACCTATTCATGAACTGATTCCAGCTTGAGTTAGTTCAGTTGGGCTTCGAATATCCATAGAAGGGAAGTAGTTGTCCACCTCTCATGGAAGCTTCTTAGTGATAAATCCAATCCCATGAATCTTGTGGATGATCCTAACTCCTTCTCCTCTATCTATAAAAGCTTGTCCTTTTCCTTTGAAAAGCTAGTTAGTATTTCTAGTCTCCAAGTTCCAAATTCTAAGTCCTAAAGTCTGAGAATTTCTAAGCTCATGCTACAAGAAGCCTTCTTCATCCCCATAAGGCTAAATCTAAAGTGAGGAGATTCTTGTCCAAGTAACCAAGGAGAGAGAGGCTTGTTCCCCATTCCCAACAAGCTTGCAAGGCATGTGCTGCTGATCACCCAGCCAAAGGAGGATTTGACGTTAGAACTATGGTTGTATTCTTCTTTTTTTATCAATAATAATAGATGACTATCATTATGGTTCCACTCTTATTGTCTTTATAATGATGTTTGAGTTATATCCTTTCTGACTGATATATAGTTGCATCTATTGGATTCTACGCTTGTATTTGTGTCGTTCTTTGCATGTGCAGGTGTCCATTCATGAGGATCGTGGGGATTGTGACTAGCTGGAGCAAAGGAACGGGAGTGACAACTCTTCTACAGGTACTAGCGTTGGAATCTAGGTAGGCCCTCATCATCAGTCTTTAATTTGCAATTATGAACCTACGTGTTAGCGTTGTTCGATTGTTGCTATACCCCATTTGGGCTAGTAGGGATCGCCTCTGTCCGCAAAGGGGATTTACCTCCACAACAAGCATCCATGTCATTGTGCACACACATGCGATCCCAACCATTTGGCACACCTAGCAAGGTGAAGACAAGAAGCAAGTCCAACTAAAGTTGAACACCTACTTTGACAAGTTGATGTGCATGGTCACTAGCACACACTTGGAGATCACCATAATGCATTAGTATGTTCTTGGTATAGCCAAATTCAAGACGATGATGTGCATGCTATCAAACGAGTTGGACAAAGGTCCATATCAGTGTACCCAGTTGCAACAGAGGCAAGAGTTCATTTTCAGTAGGATGTCACCATTGAGCACATGGACACCATCACGAATGACCAAGATTGGTATTATTTCACCACCATTGATCATCACAAGGAGGTCAAAGAGTTAGTCTCACCACAATGGTTGAAGAGTTAGTGATGTCTTGCATGGGTTTCTCAAGCCATTTTGTCTCACATGGGTACATGTGCAGATTGTATGTAACATCTTGTCAAGTGGAAGTTAAAGTGTTGATAGTTGAATGTAATAGTCATAGAGGAGTTGAAGAGTCATGAGGGTAGATGAATGGTCACAAAGGGGAATGTCAAGGGTCACCCCAACCTTTGCTATAAATAGTCCCTCATAACTCATTGTAGGGGCTTTTGGTCAGCCAAGCTTCAAATAGGAGTATCTTAGAGAAATCTTGGATAGTATTGTAATGAGCCTTGGCTTCTCCACTATGTAGAGCTAGTATATCTCTTTGGAGGAGTAGGCGGTTGTGACTATAATGTTTCGCCATCAGAACTAGTGGTTGCACATGGATGTATTGTACCACTGTAACTTATACTTCTTAATATAATAGAGCCAACACATTTCATGCATATGTCATATTGTATTCAAACTATCTTGTTTACTCTAAATGATATATGTAATTGTTTGCTTACACATGCATGTATGGACTATTCTATATAAGTATGGGCAAATCTTACTTAAATGTGTTGATTGGTTTCACCATCACTTTGGATTGCTCGCTAAATTTCTTTCTAGTTTGTAATGTATCTTCGCTCATGTGTTCCCTTCCAAACTGCATGCTATCACAGGTTTTCAAGGGGCACACTCACCCCACTTTCCATTTTTTAGAACCATGCATGCACCTTCCTTGACTCACCGCAGTTGTCACACCCTTGCTACCAATAGGGAAATCTTACTTTCCCCTGTGCGAAACTGCAGTCAAGGTGATACTGTACGACCCACTACTGGGACTCCTACACCAAACTGTCTGAGGTCTAATTGGGACTTCTTACCAAGAAGATCCCCTAACATGTTGGAGGGTCCAACACCATCAACATGTCTGGTACTAGAAGGAGGGCTAGATGACAAGATGAGTCCTCATCATCTATTTTGAGTCTTCACACATCTATCATGGAGATTTTTATAGTTCACCCTCCGAAATGTTTGTCCAACAACATATATTTCACATCAAGAGGGAGTTTTGGGATCACTTTTCACAAATCAAATATGATGGTGAAGGAGAATTGGCCTGGCCTAAGCACTTATATGACTTCCATGCGCTCATGGAGTGCACGGAAGATTTTAACGAAATAGAGGTCTATTCATTGATTGCACACACACTTCACAACCACCCATCACAATGGTGTGGCACACTACCTCATAACTCTATGCACTCATTCAAGTAGTTCAGTGATCTAGTCGAATTTGTTTTCCACCATTTTGATCATGAAGTACTTGATAAAAAATTGTTAAGACAATAGAAGGCCCCACACAAATCATATATGGATTTATTGGATCGCTTTCATCTATTCATGTTTGAAGCCCAGAAAATTTAGATGAAATTTCAGTATCTCATGGACAGATTTGGATACTACCTTACGCAATCTATCAATCCCAAGAAGAATTTCAAGCTCAAACCCCACTTAGCATACTTTGGTGATGGAGTTGCACAATCATAGATGGACATAGTCACTCTCACAAGTGACTATCCTCCATCCCCTCACCAAACATCTCCACCATCGTAGAGTGATGTGGGAGAATATGCACACACATCTGTTCATCCATCACATCCTCCTGACATCGCTCCTTTTGGTTTTCGTGCAAGCTTGGTTGCCAATCCATTGGGTTATGACATGTATTTCATACCTCAACCTTTGTCCTCATATTCTAATCATCCTCCGAATTTCATTGTCTTTTGTTCTTCTATTCTGGACTCTACACCCGTTTTGAACGAGGATCGATATATCGACGGTGTTGGTGTTGCACAACCAACGTGCGGTGTCATTCATGAAGAGTATGACTGGGAGCTTGAAAATTCACTGGCAGGAGAGGACCATCCCTGTCTATCTGTACCTCCTCCGTTTGTTCTTTACATGCTTGGTAATCCTGCCATCCCTGATTTTTCATGTGTATCTCCATCCACGGATGCTACCTTTGTTCATCATTTGCAGGACACGCTGAATGTTATTCCATCATCTGACAATGGAGAGGACCAATCCTTCATTGAAAATCCACTTGATTTTTTCATTTATCTTTTCTGGAAATGCAGAGGATGAAAATTCTTTATTCTCAACTACCCCTTTGTGTGATTCATCGAATCATGAGGATGCCGACCAACATCCTGAATTTTATGATCTTGGTTGTTGTGATCTCTTTACCTCATCATCCGATCATGATGTTGATTCACTTTTTGTTAATCCGTCTAATCCATTGGTCTACGATGATCCATATATCAACGAAGTTGAAACTCCCCAGACTATCGAGGCACTTCAGCCCGAGCTGATGGTTATCTCAAGTCCTTGTTGTCCTGAGGTTGGTTTCATTTCTGATCAGGAAATTGTTCAAACACCTGAGGCTCCTCATCAGTCATTTGTATGCATTGAAGATCAATCTCACACAGTGATCATGCTTCTTCCACTCAAACTACATGATCCCATTGCTCATGCATTAGAGGAATCTTACACAACAAGCATGCATGTGCGACACAATTTGTATTTGTTTCTTTCATTTGCTTGCATGTCATAGTCAAGAGTGTGCATGTGCTTAACATCTACATATGGTGTCACATGACATCATGGTATGTTCATGGACTGCATGTCATGCACTTTCACTCATTTTTGTTTTGTGGACGCTTGTAAGATCGAAGTGTGTCTATCTTCATTGTTGTATCTTTCACATCTATTGTTTCACACAACTGTGTTGTTCACGAACCATGCCTTCACCAACACAGGCCAACCAATGCATCGGTGGCTACATTGGAAATATCAATTCACATGAGACGACCCATGCACTGTTAGCTTAGGAGTAGGAGTAGTGTTTTCTTTCTGAGTTGTTTACTTGCATGCATGTTTGATTCTTCCATTGTGTGTTTGTTTTCTTTCTTGTTTTTTTCCTGCTCACTTTTCTTTCACATTTTCTTTGGCTTCTTGCTTTGCTTTTTGGTTTTTTTTCTTTTTATTGTCCATAGGTTAGTTTCACATGGACCGTGTATGACTCTTGAAACAAGCTGGGTAAAGTACAAAAGGACTTGTACAATTATCAACATTTGGTTATCTGTTGTCTGCTCTCTTATGTAAAAACTTATTGTCTTCAGTCCATGATACATCAATGGAAAATACATACTGTTTGAAGTGAACCTTGGTAAAAACACAATGCTTGCGTGCTAAGTAGTATCACCTACTCTAGTCAGTTGTTTTTGGGTTAATCTTGGTTAGCTCAGACAAGTAGAGTAAGGTGAGGGGGAAAACCTTAACAAGCATGTCAGAGGTATATATAAACTACTTTTCTAAAGGAACTACCTCTTCTGCCCTCAACAAGTTGGGATCCCACTTCCGCCTCTGAAATGAATAAGTGTTATGCGCAGTTACAAAAATGAAAAATGAAAAATGAAAAAGTGAAATTTTTCGAAAAAAAGAGAAAAATGAATAAGGAAAAAGAAGAGAAAGGATTCTTACGCAGAGAGGTGATGCAAGTAACTACGTCGGGGTACTGACCAGGCCTACTAGCAGTAGAGCAACATAAGAGATGAAAATAAAACTCTGACGAATATATTGCTTATGCACTAATATACCCCTCATCCCCAATCGAAACAACTGTGTTGGGTTGGATTAGAATGTGTTTCAACTAACCAAGGGCTTGGTAGATGCTACATCTTACAATCAAGGAAGTGTGGAAACCAAGATGACCAGAGAACTGAGAAATACTTCAGGAGGTGTTAGGCTTAATTTTCATGAAGAAGGTCCATTTAGAGAGTTGGAGTTCTACCAGTGTGTCACCAAGTGTTGAAGTGGCTACAACCACCTTCCAAAAATTTTCATAAGCTTCGTTTTGGAGCCTCCCTATCGACCACCCTCGGCATCATATCTTGCACTATCAAGCACACAAGCTTTAGCTCTTTCATAAGTCTTGTTAGGCTGTGCATGCAAGTTTGTTCCACCCCCTTACAAGATGCTTTCCGGAATTAGTGTCAGTTGCTGGTTGAGCAGATCCCTCTGGGAATTGCGCAATTTTGGAGGGAAACCAACCTTCCCTCCAAAAATTACGCAAACCTAGCTGGACACCAACTAGGCTAAAGAATTATGCAATTATTCTTGACAATATTCCTCTCAAAATTTACACAATTCATTAGGACAACTCCTCAACCCAAAAATTACGCAATACAGTCAAAAAAGTTTCCTTGATAAAATTGCAAGGTTTGACCAAGGGCCACTGCTCAGCCTAGAAATTACGAGATATAGCCAAAAAGCTTCCTTGAGAAAATTGCAAGGTTTGACCCAGGACAACTGGTCAACTCAGAAATTACGAGATACAGTCAGATAGGCTTCCTTGAGAAAATTGCAAGGTCTAACCCAAGAAAACTATTCAGCCCAGAAATTGCGCAATCCTAGGAGACAGTCATATGTTCTTCTCAGAAATTGTGCAATCCCTATGTGACAACCATCTTTACTCAGCCTAGAAATTGCATAGATTTTTATCCCAGGCTCACAGACCAATGCATGTGCCTTCAGGTTGATTGGTTCCCTCCAGGACTGAGAAAAACTAATTTGCATGCATGGACTGCTTCTCTGAAGGCAACATGCAAAGGCATCCCTTAATTCAGGGATCTATTTTTAGTAGCTAGAGGTTACATGCAAGGATCATTGCAGAAACCTCCCACCAAGTGTCTCTTTTCCTAGATTCATGGCATGCCCGTCACAACCTTGATTTTATCAAAATTCATCAATCGGACACTGTATATCTCATTCCTAACCTTGTAGCTCTAACATCCCACATTGCATCTAGGAGTCATCGGCACATTTAGCTCAGTTGTTACGGGGTAAGCACACTTTTCATGTCTCGTGTTGCATTTCTGTCATTTTTTGTTTTTCGACTGATAGATTTCTTGCCATGAGTGTTGTTATGTCTCTAGGCATCACAGGTGTTCATCTGTCTCTCAACATCACAATTATAATGGCCTTCAGGAGAGTAGGGTCAAAGGACATTGTGGAGAGAAAAATGGGGTTTGCAGCCAAGCAAGTGCCTATGAGCTTGCCTACATATAAAGACATCAAGTTTTTTGTAGACAAGGACATCAAGATAAGATGGCAACAACATCACAACGAGCAGTACCATTAGCAGCAGTAGAAGGTGGCACACTCACATGTGGCAAGTGCAAGAGGAAGGTTGTTGACATCATAGAGGCAAAGCAAAGCTGCAAGTTCAAAGTAGATCCGCTCATGATGAAAGCCGCTTTGGAGATTGAGGCTATGAGGCGATCGTGAAACAAGATGAAGATCGTGCGAAGGTAGAGAGAGAAACATAGAAGGAGTTACATGTGCTGAAGTGGCAACTCAAGGAAGAATAGGATCTGCACAAACAAGAGAATGAGTTACATCAGGAACATGCATAGCAGGGGGTGCAACATGCATAGACGGATGAAACTACGTGCATACAAGTTATAGATCCATCCCAATAGCCGTCACAGAGAAAACAAGGTGAGCAGTATTGTTGATCAAATGCAAGGGAATTCAGCAGCATGCATGTCATTATGTGCATGCATGCGATCCCACCCATTTGGCATAATTACCTTAGCAAAGACAAGAAACAAGTATAACTAGAGCTGAAGATGTATTTCAACAAGTTGATGTGCAGGGTCACCTACACACACTTGGAGTTCAGCATAGACACTCTGAATGTAGAAATTTCACCTGTAGAACAAACCGATATATGCAATGTCCTAAAGCATAATACTTGTTCTACTTCTACAAAACATTAAGCGGAAGCATAATCAAAATCATGAGAAACATCAAGTAGAAACATGCATAACTGACCAAGATAATTAATCACACATAACACAAGATATATTCTAGGGGAAAGAACCAGCATAAAACCCCAACCATGTATTATCAATCAAGTGGAAATCCTCTTCACAATACAAGAAGAATTAGCTTTCAAGCTATTCAGTTCTCAATGAACTATGAATACATGAAGATATGTCTCATGAACCACCCAAACCCTATTTATATAGGCTTTCCCTATGGTCCTTACGTAGTTTTCTTAGGAAATAATAGCAAAAGCATATGCTATTAATTCCAACATACAAAAAACAACCAATGGCCCAACTACGTATTCCTTGAGAACTAGTTCCTCAACCATGCAAAAACTGTAACTTACTAGATATAGTTAAGCATATGATAGTACACTGTCCCACATTTGACCTCAACTGGGTCTCTGATAGGACTGACATGCAACAGTTATCCATGAGTGAATCCTCAGTTATCTAAAATAATAGTTGTCACATGCATGCAAGCATTAACAAACTATATTTTATTATTTTAACAACTTGTTAAAATAATCTAACTGGACTTGACTAGATAGAACTAAGTCAATTGATTCTCTCATTCTAGAACTCATGCTTATTCCCTCAATGAGTGGAGGAAACTCATGTGCATGCTCACAAAGACTTCAAATTCAAATTTCCTTAATTAATTAACTCAACTGAATTAATTAATTAATATTTAAAACTGTTGCTAAGACCAAAATTAATTTTACTTCCTATAGATAGACTAAGGACTGCTATAAATAGGGAGGGGCCGAGAAATGCTATTTTTAGAACTTTCTATTTTTAGCAGTTTCACCTCTCACCCAATGTGGCCAATGACCTCACTGGGCAAACTATTATTTTTAGACATGCTATTTTTAGCAGGTCTATTTTTAGCACATTCTAAATTTAACATTTCTTATTACACACTTTTCAACACTCCCTCTCAACAAGAAAGGGATTATCAGCAACCCCGATCCTGTCTCTATGGAATTCAAACTTGCCCTTTGACAATGCCTTTGTCAAAATATCTGCATCTTGTTCCTCAGTCGAAATATACTGCAAAATCATGATCCTCTTGACCACACAATGTCGTAGATGATGATAGTGGATATCTATATGCTTGGACCTGTCATGAAACACTGGATTCTCAGAGAGTTTAATGCAACTCTAATTATCACAATATATCACCATCGGGTCCATCATCTGACCAAACAATCCCACTAGGATCTTCCACATCCAGATGGTCTCACATGCAGCCTGACTTGCTGTCATGTACTTTGCCTTTGCTGAGCTAAGTGCAACTGATCTCAGTTTTTGGCTATACTGAGAAATTGCAGCTGACCCAAGGTTGAAGATCCCTTCAGAATTGCTCTCCCCGTTTGATGGACTACCTGCCCAATCTGCATCTGTGAAGCCTTGGAGCTTCACTCCCTCTGTCCGCTTGTACCATAATCCAGACCGTATAGTGCCTCTGAGATATCTCAGCACATGCTTTGCCACCTTCCAAAATAACTTGGTTGGTTGAACCATAGCTTGACTCAGTTGGTTCATTGCAAAGCATAAATCTAGTTGTGTGTTCTCTAGATACATGAGTGAACCCACAAGCTATCGATAAACTATAGCAGCTACTACCTCACCTGAAGTAGCATCCTACTTCCTCCAGTTACTTGCTAGAGGAGTCTCCATGGGCTTGCACATATCCATGTGGAAGCGCCTCAGTATCTCATTGGCATACTTTCTGTTGACACCTAATCCTTATGATTGGGTGAATTTATGTAAATAATTAAATTAGAAATGTGAACAATCATCAGGAGATGAACTGAACAGTCACTCCCTATTGTATATAACAAACACCTACCTGATGGAATAAGACACGAATCAGTTTTTTGCTCAATGGAGTTACTGCCTGGCCTGACATGGTATCAAAGCCAACTCCTTTTTAGCTCTTTTCCCTTGTAACTCCCTTGTCTTCTCTCATATACCTGCGTTGCTCCTCCATACAATTAGTGGCACCCTCTGTCTGCCATATTCCATTTATAAGACCTACGCCTGACATTCACCTGACATGGGAACGTTTGCACCTGACATTCACCTGACAGAGGAACGTTTGCATTGTTCATCCAAATACGTTGATTGCTCTCTGGCTGTCCTGAAATAGAATCCATAAATGTTTCATAATTTTTTAGCACTGCCCTTATAGTTGCAGGAACTATTGGTATCCAATATGCCCAAATCTACATAAATTTCAATGCACTTGGGTTGTTCCAATTCTGTAATTTTTCTTCTGTGCTCAGCTACGTTGAAAGAGCTCAAGTTTCATGTGCATAGTTATAACTCGATGGATCTAAGGCATAGAGCATGAAGAAGTCAGAGTGCCCTTGCTTTTGATAGACATGTAACAAAGCAATTGTTCTCTTATTTGTGTGGATAATAGAGCTATAGGATGTGATTGCATATAATTTGAAGTGGTTGTGTGCATAGAGCAATGCAATATACCTATAGCAAAGTGTCAACTGGTATACACATTGTGCATGAATGGTTTAGTGCATACCAGTAGTAGAGCAATGACAGAGCATATGGAGAGAAATAATTGACCTATGTATGGATCAAAGGAGGACAGAGACATAACTGTATTTATGCGCTAACAAGTGTCTTGTAGGGGGTGCTATTGATTGTATTGTATCAGTGGCGTATCAATATCATATGCTTGTAGCTAATATGATTGTTGTTTTGTTGTATGGACAGAGTCTTGCAGAGAGCCATTGACGGCATATGCCATGTAATGTTGAGGTGTTGGGTTGTTTGAATTTCCACTTAACCTACTTTCTGTCTATTTTTGATAGCAAGAATAGAAGCATCTGCATTGAAGTGCGTAGAAGTGGAGAGGGTGCATGACACACATAATGTTATATGCGGTGAAGTTTTTATGACAATGGTAGCATAGTTATGGTCAATGATATATGAATGGCGTAGCTAAATTCTATTCCTGCTCCGGTTTTGGATGGTTTTAATACACTGTTGCTTTCATACATACGCTGGTATATAATGTTTGATGTGGCTACTATTTTCATATAGACTATATACCACGTTGTTGGGCTACCATAATATTGTTTTCATAAAGTCATTTTCAAAGTGACTAACAAATCCAACATAGTTAACACTCCTGCGTTTGACTGCATTTAATATATTGTTTGGGGCCATAATACATTTTGATATCAGAATCAATTTTCTTTTAGCAGTAGAAGTTTTTTTTCTCCACAAAAGCACATTTTTTTGCCAGCAGAAGTATTTTTACAGCTCTCGGATTTTACAATGCATTCAATCATATCTATGGTGGGAATAGTTCTCACTGGCAAGGAGAACTATCCTGAATGGTCCTAGATGATAAAACACACCCTCATTTTCAATGAGTTGTGGAAAGGAGTGTGTGTCGGAGAAGGAGACAATGACCCAGTACAACCTACCTCAGACAAAGAGCTCGTCATTTGGGAAAACAAAAACAACAAATCTTATGCATTAATCGCAGCATCTGTAAATGAAGAGGTGAGTTGCCATATTTCGTCATATTCAACTACCTTTGAAGCCTAACAAAAGCTGAAAGAAATCTATGACTCACATTCTGCACTTGAAGTTGTCCAACTCGTGATTAAACTCTTCACTCTTGAACTGCAAAATAATGATCGTCTTGCTCTTGAATCTGAAGTAAAGTCTATAATGCATGATATCAAATCCACGAAGGTTGAATTGGATATTCCTCTTATTGCTTTTCTCAAGGCACTTTACCCTACTTACTCTAATTATCTTGAGTCATTGCAAGCAAATGGAAATCTCAAAGATATAACCTTTGACTCTCTTGTGAAAAAGTTTGCTGAAAGAGAGAAAGCTTTTGGAAAGAAGACAACCCCTAAATCTTCTGAAGAGCTTGTGTGCCTTGCTCATAAATAAAAGCATCCTGGTCAAGATTCTACAAGAGGAAGAGGTGGACGAAGAGGAAGAGGAAGATATTTCAGAGGCAGGGGGGGGCAGACATTCTCAAGGAGAAAAGGTAGATTTGCACTGCATACGCTGCAAAAGAAATGGATCACATGATGCCTCTACATGCAAGCTACCATGGGACAAAATTGAACATAAAAGAAACCAATAGAAAGGTAAAAATGATGATACAGACAAAGGTCAAGCACCTGAATCCACTCACTATGTTGTGGCACAATGTAACATTGGAGTAAATGAAGACCTATTTAATGCTTCACTTGTTTCTTGGAAAAATGATTGATTGCTTGATTCAGGAGAAACCTGCCACATAACTCATAGAAAAGATTTTTTTTTGAAGATTTCACTGACAATGTTGATGGAGCAGTATACTTTGCAGATCAATCAAAAATCAAGCCATCGAGGCTTGGCAGAATCAAGCTTAAACTGCCTGGTCTTCTAGACTTTCTTCTGCATCATGTTCTATATCTCCCACAAATCAAGAGAAACTTGTTGTCCTTGGTCCACATCTGCCAGCAAGGTCACTCCATTCATATGTTTGATGGCAAGCGTGAGGTAAGAAAAGCACCTGACCACTCACTTGTCACGAGGGGAATAGAAGAAGAAAGGCTTATCAAGCTGCAAGGAACCTCTGCTCATGCACAACATTTCTCATACAATTCTCATCATGAAGAAGGTACACTTCCATCAAGTTTATTATGGCATGCTAGATTTGGACATTTGAACTATGACAATCTCTGCTTGTTGAAGAAAAATGGGGTTGCTGGTTTGCCTACAATTCCTAGGAAACTTAAGCAAAGTGATGCTTGCATTCTAGGAAATCATAACAAATAGTCCTCTAATGATTCACATTCAAGAGCACATAGGAAACTTGAACTCATTCATTCAGATTTATGTGGTCCAATGTCTGTTCCTTCTGCAAATGGAAATAAATATATCATGACATTTATTGATGACTACACTAGAACGTGTTGGGTTTATTTTTTGAAGAACAAATATGATGCTTTTCAAACATTCAAGAATTTTCATAAATGGATTGAAAATGATGCACAATCTCATATTGGGTCTATTCGCACTGATAATGGAAAATAATACACATCAAATGAATTTGAAAACTATCTTCACCAACATGGGATCAAACATCAAATAACTGTGCATTATAATCCCCAACAGAATGGTGTAGCTGAATGAATGAATAGGACAATCTTAAATATGGTACAATCCATGCTCTTTTTCAAGAATGTAAAGATAATGTTTTGGGCTGATGCTGCTCTATGTGCTGCATATATAAAGAATAGATGTCCATCTAAGGCTATAAGAAACAAGACTCCATATGAAATGTGGTATGGACATGTTCCTTCAGTAAAGCACCTCAGGGTCTTTGGTTCCACCTATTATGCCTTGATACCAAAGGTACATAGAAACAAACTTGGTGCTAGAAGTCATAAGTGTATCTTCCTAGGGTATTCAAACACCTCCAAAGCATACCGCCTCTATGATGAAGTAAATAAGAAATTTGTTGTATCTAGAGATGTAATTTTCCTTGAATCATCCAAAACTGACAATGTTGTTGAGTGGCAACTTGATCGCTTGGATAGATTCGCAAAAGAAAAATCATTT
>APFE031269766.1:0-10109 GCA_000404065.3 Pinus taeda | reverse complement strand
AAAAGGACCGTACCACATAGACTTGAATTTGCCTGCCCCTAGGGTGTCTTTGTCTTGTTCATAGACTAAGACAAGGTCGCCTTAAGAAAAAACCCGAGGATCGACAAATTTATCATACTGAGTTTTAACCCTCTTCTTATGGGCCTCGTTTATTATGGCGGCATCTTGACACTGCTCATCGAGATGTTCCAAATGAATGAGGTGTTCTTCGAGACTAGAAGTCTATGGAAGAAGTTCTACAACTAGCTTAAGGGATGGAATTTCACATTCGATAGGAAAAATATATTCCAGCTCGTAAACTAATTGAAAAGGAGTAAAACCAGTGGTAGGCTTCACCAAGGTTTAGTATACCCAGAGTGTCGGGTATGACATGATGTGCCAATTCGAGCGATTTTTGTCAATTTTCCTTTGTAGGATAGTCTTAAGGGACTTATTCACGGCTTCGACTTGCCCATTGGCCTAAGGATAATACGAAGACGAATGCTCCTGCCAGAAGCCCAACTTGAGAGCCAATTCGATCATCAATTGATTTTGGAAGTGACTGCCATGGTCAGTGACAATCTCTCTTGGGATACCAAATCGTGAAATAACTTGATTGAAGAGAAACAAGGTTGTTGTTTCACTATCATTTTTGTAAGTAGGCATGGCCTCAGCCCACTTCGTAAAGTAGTATATGGCCACAATGATGTACTTGTGATTCATTGTTGAAGGTGGATTACAAGTAGTAAATTCAATGCCCCACTTTGTAAATGGACAGACAGTGATAATAGGAAAAAGTGGAGCTAGATGCGCGCACATTTTTTGAGTATAAATTTGACAAGGGTGGCAACATTTGACTGCTTCAATACAATCTTTGAAAATTGAAGGCCAAAAGTAGCTGGCACACAAAATTTTCTCGGTTGTTGCAAGCCCTGATATATGACCACCATAAGCTTCACTATGGCAATCATTAAGTACAGACTCTGCTTCTTCCAAAGGTAAGAAATGCCTAAGGATTGAATTAACCCCTCTGCGATACAATGTATCACAAATGATAACATAGTTTTTGGCAATGTGACGTAACTTTCGACGCTCATCCTTGGAGGAAGCAGGTGGGAACTTTGAAGTCTAGAGATATATAATGATATATCTGTACCAAGGATCTTGTGAAGAAATGAGGAATAAATGTTCATCGGGGAAATTTTCCTCATAAACAATGGCTTCCTCACAAGGTAGCTCGGAAATTAATTCCTCAAAAACCAATGACTTCTTAGATTTAGCTGGTAAGAACTCGAGATAAAATTCTTGCAAAATAACAATCCATCGATTATATTTGACCCCAATCACTCGCCTCCTAGGACAAATTGAAAAGGATTAATAGCTGCTAAGACGAACGTTTTGCGTAGTAGAATATAATGATGAAGTCGTTGGATAGCATGGACCGCTGCCAAGGCCAATTATTTGATAGGAGAATAGCGTAGCTCAAGTCGTACTAAGCCTCTACTCAATTAGTATATTACATGCTCACTAAGAGCATCATCCTCCTGAACCAGAACCATACCTATGGTTGATTCTGCCGTAGTGAGATACAAAAGGAAATATCTACCATAATTTGGTGGAATCAACAATGGAGCAGAGATTAATGGCTATTTCAAGGCATCAAAAGATTATTGCATAAAGTCGTCCCAAAAAAGTGGAACTCCTTTCTTAAGCAAATGCATAAATCCTTTGGTAATCTCAACGTAATTTTCTATAAATCTTCTCAAGAAATTTGCCTTTCCCTAGGGAATTTGAAGTTGATGAATGGAAGATGGGGGAGGAAACTGAATTATTGCCTCAACCTTGAAAGGATCGACTCAAATCCCTTCAGTCGATATGATGAATCCTAACAAAAAACTAGATTTGACCGAAAAACATACTTACTCGGATTCAACCAGATTTTATAAAAATGACATCTCTCAAAAACTAATCGAAGGTGGTTGGGATGATCGATTCTCTTTCAAGAATGAGCAACTAAGTCATCCAAGTATGCTTCGATAACATGTTTGATGTTGTGGAAAGAATAAGAAATGGCCCGTTGAAAAGTAGCTCCAACATTTTTAAGACCAAAAGATATCTTCTTGCATGCAAACGTGCCTTAGGGACAAATAAAAGTTGTCTTGTGCTGGTCCTCCGGAAAAATAGTAATTTGATTGTAACCAAAGAATCTATCCATGAACGAAAAAATTTCATTACCCACACATTCATCAACAATTTGATCAATAAAAGGCATGGGGTAATTATCTTTTGGACAAGCTTTATTCAAATCCTTAAAGTCGATACATACCTGGATCGTTCCTTGCTTTTTATCTACCGGAACTGGATTGGAATCCCACTCCGTTAGAGGAACGAGGTATATGAAACCTGCCTTAAGCAGATTTTCAACTTTAGCTTTAATAGCTGCTAATGTCTGAGGATTATCTGGTTGAAGCTTTTGATGAATAGGTTTGGCGTTTTCGTATGTCTTGATCTCATGCTAGAATACAGATGGATCAATTATAGGCATTTCCTCAGAAGACCAGGCGAACACATCTCGAAACTCTTTAAAGAGGTTGGTAAAATTTTGAATTTCTTCAAGGGAACAATCGGTTATGATGAAGACATTTTCTATAACGTTAGGATTCCTAGAGATGTTTATCGGTACAGTGAATCTTGAGATAACTGACATATTACCTTCTGCAGATAATTGTGCTAGAGCCAAAGGGTTTGAAACTGTATAAACATCGGTAGTAAGAAGATTGGAGAACCTGGACTCAAATTCATGCAATGGAGGAAGAAAATATGAACGATGATGTAAATCTTCCCATGGTCGATCCACACCCATCATTGCCTCTAAAATTGCTTCTTGTTGACTTATATGGGCTTGACTCAAGTTCAGAAGAATTATTTAGCCAAGCAAATCCCACAGCAACCGGCCCTTTCGGCAACATTCCGCAGAGTGTGGTCTGAGGTCTCACTTGAGGTAGTAGGGGAGGGTGCTGGAACCAGGTTTCTGCACCCTTGGGATGTCTGGATGTGTTCTGTAGGTATCGCGCATTGTTCTACAGTTTCGCGCTACTCTATATTCGCATAAATTATGACCCGGAAGGAATTTTGACTTTCTATGATCGCGCGGATTACAGATCTAATCTATTTGATGAAGTATTGTAACTCAGATATACTTAGAAGGGTCTTTAAGCAAACATTTAACAGATTTAACCAGTTCGTGCACTTAAAATAAACTTAGATTCAAATATATTTTCAACATAAGCATATGCACATAGATTAAATAGTTGTATCATTCATACATTCAGATCTGCGATAACTCGGATTGTAACACTGAATTTGCAGAAGAAACTTATCTTTATTTTCACTTATCACCAATACATCTAGATCTACCCTACGCACTCAGCTGCAAGGGTCCACACACACAATTGCAGACTCTTCCAGGCCTCTGTGCACACAGCTGCAGAGCCACTATCCACTACCCAAAACCTCGACTTGGTGTTACAGACTCTTTCTCACTATTCTCCTCAAAAACCCATTACATTTTAGATCCAAAATCATATCCTAAAAGAACCTCGCCCCTCTAACCATAGAGCCTTGCTCTATTTATACCTTACCATGGACCGCGATCCATGGGCAGGCCAACTCATCTTATATTTCTTTACATTATTTTTGGGCAGACTACCCTTTTGACTTTGACTCATTACAAATCACGCTCCACGTATCTTGCAGAGTCTTTACCCTGCGTTTACCCAAAATTGCGGGCTCTGAGCCCCCTAACCGTTGCGTGGGGCTTCCGCTACCCAAAAATCCCCTAACACAATCATTGTGACTCATCCCGAGTCACTTAGCTGGTCGGCCAACTTGGTGTGGAGATCGGCTAGCATCTTCTGTGCGTTGCTTGTGCTACCAGCAAATTCTTCCGTCATTCGCTACATCCGTTCCACATGTGGCGCCTGCACCTCAGTCCTTGTCTCTTCTGTTTCGATAGTAGCATATTCAACCTGCATGTGGGTTATCTTGTACTCTATGGTGGTTGAAACCACAAATTCCTCATCCAACCATGGATAGAGACGAGTTTTAACCACTGCTTCCCTTTGTCTGGTGGCATCGTCTTGGGTTTTTAGGCCCTCAGCCTCCCGCATCTTGGCCAAGCGCTGGGTAATATCAACGGTCTATGTGCTTCCTCTAAGCTGATCATAAGCTTGCTGGAGTTCCTGGGCCTCGGTTTCTAATCGCCGAAGTGTTGGATCCTCGTGAAGGGTGGTGAACGTAACAATCGACTGAGTTAGCAGCTCGGTACATTCCTCCATTGAACGTGTGAGCATCGCACACCCCATAGTAATAATGTTCCTGCGTTGCTCTAGGATCTCTGGTGGCATCAATGGTGGAACCTGTAGTCTTAAGTCTGTGATCTACGAGCTAAGCTCTAGCTAGATCCGCGCAACCTCCTCCTTTGTCTTGTAGAACCAAGTAGCCAGTTTACGGATCTGTCTCAATAGGGAAATCCTCCACAATTTCTAACTCCTGGGCACTCGAATAGGCTTCCGCTACTGCTTCTCCACCTGCTTCTTTTATGTGACTGCTTCATCACGTTGGAGTCGCAGTTATTCGATATTAATTTTCTGCTCCTCGAGTACTTGATCAATGTGGTTGGCCCTGGCACGGAGTTTGATGGTGGCACTGTCGTGGAGTTGTTGCAAACTTTCACGCGGTAGAGCAGCCATGTCTAGTCCCAGCCCTGTAAGTCGTTCTAGCGCAGCTCGGTCTTCTGCCCGTGTGGTGATCAAGGCTCCTACTGGAATTAGGATAGAATTAGCCATTTGGGCTTTTAACAATGGCTCTGCAACTGTCATACTAGAAACTCCCGGAGTAGCACTGGTGCCTAATGGCATGATTCTTGTTCCTAGTTCATGTAGCTGGGTGCGGAGTTCCCCCAATACAATTTGCTGCTCCGCCATGGCCTCATTGACTGCCCCCCGAGCAGCATCTCGAACGGTGTTCTCTATGTCAGTTAGGTCTCCTTTAGTTAACGTGGTTACTCCGCTGTCCATTTTAGATGCCTTTGCCTTCTTTCGTGGCTCCGGCCGCTCTGATGTCGTTGGCTACTTCAAAGGTGAATCTGTGCCCGTTGTTGTTGGTTTGTCTGCAGCCATCTTAGGGGTTTCTTTCTTACTGCTTTTGTCCATTGTTGATGCAGCCCCTCCTGATGGTGTCTTTCCTGCCAGCGCCACCTCCTGAGCTACTTGAAATTCCATGGCAAATTGTTAATTCCACTTTTGTTACGCGACATGCTTAGCTTCCTCTTTTTTCTGCCGGATAGCAGCCTCGTTGCGTTCTACCACCTTTGGTCGACGCCATGCCGATGGCTAGGTATCCAAAATCCTGTCGACCACGTCGTCAATGGCAATGAATCGGAGTGAGGTCCATGTCCGTGCTGGGTCCTTACGCACCCTGATGTAGATGCAATGCATGTCTACATTAAATTCGGAAATATGCTTCAAGCTTTCATAGATCACGTTGGACAGGTGGGGTAGCTCAGTAATCCATTGATGTACATTGGCATCCATCAATATCCAAAATATTTTGATGTTTTGGATTCATCCTACATCTCTTGCCGCCCAGAGGGAAGCATACCGAGCGGCTTCTGGCTAGTCTGAGTCCAAGACAGGAAACTGGCTTTCTTAAGGTAAGTTAGTGGTGACCAGCATGATGGACAGGAGTAGCCATGCATAATGGAAATTTTTTCCCTCCTCCTGCACTTCGCGGCAATTTATCAGAAACTCTTCACAAAGGAACTATGACCAATTGAACCGTACACTAGCTACGCATTCCTCGGAAAGTGCAATAACTATGGAGGGAACGTCATTGCCATGACATTTCCTCATTACTTTCCCTGCCAACAATTGAGTGGTGACGCAGACTACTTTATTTGAGATACTATCAATGACGTAGCCCTGCTGCCCCTTCATGAGCTGATACTTATTTTTTAGTCGTTCAATCATCGCGACATCGTTACTGCTATTAGTAATTTCTTGAGGATCTCTTCCATCGTAGGGGAGATGTGAAACTCGATGAACAAGTTTAGCTATGATATGGATGGGTTTGCTGACCCATAATATTTCCTTATGAATTAAACAGAGCAACTACTTTATAACCAACATGGTTATCGGAGGCCAGAGGAAGTGAGGAATCAACAAGAGACAGAACAACCTGGCTTTGTCCACCTTCTACAACCACTCCTTTGGCTATAGCGTTGTCATCGTCCCTTCTACAGTCTACTCCATCAGTATGTCCGTTGCCAGGTGTGTAAATTTTACTGTATATGCGAGGTCCCAGTCATCAAATTTCATTGCTGCCACATGGGCAATGACTGAGTTTTCCACTGGGACTGCTTTTGGTAGAGACGGGGTAGCGATGATAGTGTCAACTTCATCTACGTTTGCAGGTACCTTCACCTTCTCATTGCTTGGAGGCACATACTTGGGTCATCACACATGTTGTATAGGATCCTCCTTAGGGTTTTCTTCTTCGATATGTGTGGGAGATTCTTCTGTTTCCTCATCGCGGTCAATGGTAACATTTTTACCCTTTTCCTCCATTGCGAACTTACCAAAATGCAGCTGGCGTAGCAACCTTCTTACTGATTATGGAATTTGAGGGTCCTTCCTAGTCCTTGGCGTCCGAGGTGACTTAGGGAGCTCATCTGCTTGCAGCGAAGCTTGTTGTGGACTATCAGTGGTAGGGTTTGTTGCTCTAAGGATTGCTTCCCGGTAGTGCTTTGGTAATTCCTGAAACCACGGACTATTTTCGAACTGCTCATCACTCATCATGTTATTGACGCAGGGCGGTTTTCTTGCAGGATGGTAAGATGTGGTGGTGTGACCGTTACGTTGATTATATGTGATTCGATATTCAATATTGGCTGCTTGCCCTTGCCGTAGCTAATAAATGTGATTTTTGCGGTTATTCTTTTGCCTTAATTTCTCACTGCCCACTCCATGGTGCTTTAAATGGGTCATCATATCATGAACAATACCTGCATTGGTCGCTTTCCATATTTCCTTCGTGGCAGCAAAGCCCCAGGGACGTAGATGCGGTTTTTGTATGTATGTTGTGGTCATGTCATGCAGCTTTGCAACAACCTGGTTTATAGTCTCGTTCCCTCTTTCAACTGCATGGGGCGCTATGACTAGGCCTCCTACGGATATTCAGGTGGGAAAACCCCTCATATGGGCCTTCCAGTTCCGAGCTAGCCTAGGCCATGAGCACCCTTTGTGTCCCTTTGATTCCCCTAACGTCGGGAAATGTGTACATCTCGATCCTCCTGGTGCAGCCGCAACCATGCTAGTGGGGTTGCTGCTTGTAGAAAAGTAGGAAAGTTAGCCAGGTTTGGTCCCCTCATTATTTCCTTCATGTAGTCTGTATAGGTGACTTCTAACTGCATCTTCTGAATTGCTTCATCTAGTTTTGTGCTTTACACTTAGAGTCTAGCCCCTGTTTCTTCTAATTTAGCGAGTTGCATTCTACCATGCACAATAGCTACCCAGAGTTGTTGAATCCTTGAGTGAGTTTTTTCTCTGGTAAGGTGAGTTGTATTTGTGGTACTTTCAGTTATAGATATATTTCTCTTCCTGGTCGCACATTCTTGCAGTTTGCATAGGTTCGATTGGGTTGCTACATGCCTAATCTGCACCTTTTGTTGATGAATGAATACTGTATGCCACTGTGGTCACCACGCATGTACTCGAAGCCACACGTGGACTTGCCACCTACGTTGTAGCTTTGGTGGGTCCCCCTCTGGTGCACACCCTACGTCTTGCAACACCTTATCTTGCTTCTATGCTACATATACCGTGCCCTGTTGGATAAGCTTTCCTTCAGTTGTCGTGTCGCTGGCTATTGGTTGCTGTCTTTCTTCTGTGGTTACATGTCATAATGACTGAACCATCATGTTACAATTGAGTATTGAAACTGTCTACAATCGGTTCTACCAGTGCTTGGTCTCCTCATCAAAATCCTCTGTGCATGTGCTATCGTGTTCCCACAAGATCCTTTTATTGTCTACGGGATGCACCCAGTCCTGGTCTTCCGCTATTATCTGATAAATACAATCTAGTTCATCGTCACTTTTTTTTATCATGTACAGGCTTGGTGTAATGGTCTCCCTCTGCTAGATCTAATGGGACTACTACCCGTAGATACTTATTTTTGAACGTCATCTTTTGCTTCTTTAGATTAATGACCCCTTTCATATTTGTTGCCCAATCAATTCTGAATAAGGCAGGGTAAGGGTTATTGTTGTCAACAATCTCTATGACTTCAAAATCAGTCTGGGTGCTTACACCGTCGATGTCCACAGTTACACCTTACAGTCGGCCCATTGGTAAGATCTTTTATTGGTTGGATATTCGTAATTGAATCAGTGACCATTGTAGTGTAGACTTGCCCATGTGCTCCCATTTTTGTTTAGGCAATACGTTCACGTCCAAGCCTAAGTCCAATATGACCTGATCCATTTCATATTCCCCAATTTGTGCTGTCAGTCTCATCTCCTGTCCAGTGCGTAGAGCATGCCTTCCTATTTTCCAAATAGTATGCGGCTTGCCGCTTCGGCGCACCTAGTGATCAGCTCCTGCAGTCCTTTAATATATTTTCTATCATGCAACAGCTTCATGCATGTCTCTAGAAAGGTAGTTATCATGGAAGAATCTATACCTTGTTCCATCTGGTTCCCCTGATCTAAAGTGGACTTGTTCGAGAAGGTCTTCTAAGCCTCCTTAAGCGACCCCTTCCCTTGCTCCTGCTCAGCCTTATATTTTCTTGGAGTGGCGTCGCGCCCCATCCTGTCTTCTACACACCCTGTCTGCGTATCACCTCCTATGGCTACACCACTATGTAATACCATATTTATGCGGGGGTCCTCTTCATGTGGTTCTGATTGCATCGTCTGGACATTTTGAGTCAGTGTAGGGGGTAGTATGCCTTTCTCACACATTTGTGTAATCAATTTTGGACAATCTACCATTTCGTGATCAAACTGCTCACAATATGGGCAAGAGACTCTGGTTGGGTTAGTAAATTCACTCGCGTAGTGCCCTAGCCCTCCACAATTATAGTAGATCAGCTGTCCGCGGCCCCGCATGGGCCCCATACCTCTTCCTCGGCCACGTCCCTAAAATCCTCCGTGTGCCCCTTTAGTTGGATCAAACCCTCACACTTCAACCTGTACCCTATAGGCCGGGGTTCCTTCCATCATTAAATCGTAGCTCTGGCATGTTCACTCGTCGTGACCTACCGATCGACAAAAATTGAAATACAACTGCTGCAGAGTATGGGTATACTTCTGTAATAGTTGGCAGTTATCTGTTGCGTGCTTCCCCGCTACTTGAAAAATTGTGCACCAGAGCACGAGGGCGACACTTGGTCCTGTTTGTACCTCCAATTTTAACAACATCAGGCCTCCTCCTGCCAAGTAGTTCACGAAGACCCAACAATGGTCCTTGTTGTGCCCTTGGCTCTTGCATTTAATACAACCTACCTCTGTACATACCTATAGTCGGGAAACCCTCTCTTGCTTCAAGATTTACATTTATAAATTCAAGTTTTGAAGTTGAGTGTGGATTTGCTGAACTCCCAACCCTGGATCTAGTATTGGAGTTTCGTGTAACCTCATTGTAGTTTCCAGTGCCTCAGCTTGCGTTGAGATCTTTCGTTGTGATAGAGCTGTCCTCAGAGGTGGTGCCAATGATGCCACAAACCACGCACAATGTTGTGCATCTATCAAGGTCATATTGGCTTCGCAAATAGTGCTCTTTGACCTTTGATCCAAGTCCCACAGGGTTTCACCAGGCAACATTGCGATCTCCTTGAACCCAATGACCGACTGGGTCTCTGACTTTGGTCGGCCAAACTCTTTATTTAGTGCATCTTGGATTACCACTCTTCCCTCATTGGGGTGGTCGGTTAAGTATTTTATGTACCACATAAGCGCGTGGTCCTATAGGGCACTAACTAAGGTGGCATTTTTGATGTTCTCATCTATAATGCCTTGGGAATCCCATACAGATCGTATCACAAACCAGAATCGTCTTGGTTCTTCATTC
>APFE031269764.1:0-32248 GCA_000404065.3 Pinus taeda | reverse complement strand
TCCAAGACCCCCGTGGTTTTTGGGTTTGGAAATTTTTTCCGAGGATACTAAGGCCCATTTCTTCCTTTCTTCCCCCTTGCCCCAAACAAAGTCTCTTTGTATGTTTCTAAATTGATGCAGGACTCCTTTAGGAGCTGGGAGAGTTGAGAGCATAAAGACTGGGATTGATTGAGAGCAACTTTTGTGAGCACCAAACTACCCGCCAAGTTTAAGGATCTCATAGTCCATTTCCTGATTTTATCCTGCAATTTATTAATCACTGGCTCCTAGATGCTCTTGTGTAATGGTTTATCAGTTAGAGGAACTCCCAGATATTTTGAGGTGAGAGAATCACTTTTAAAGCCCATAATTCTAGATATGTTCCTCTCAATAACTATATTAGTATTGAAGAAAAAAATCTTAGATTTCAATAGATTAACTTCCATACCTGAAGCCATGGCAAAGTCACTGAGGATTTGTTTGTACGCAAGATCTTATTTGACTGTGGGGATTCCTTGCAGCATGGTATCGTCAACAAATTGTTTATGAGTCAAGGCCTGTCCATTGTCAGAGATTTGGAGACATTTGATTTTACCAACTTCTTTAGCATGCTTGATAGACCTACCAAGTCCTTCCATCATGAGGATGAAGAGAAAGGGAGAGATTGGGTCACCCTATCGAAGGCCTCTAGAAGGAATGCAAGTCTCCGAGGGAGAACGATTGACCAAAATAGAAAAGCTAGAAGAAGTAATTAGAGCTAGGATCCACCTCACCTAATTGTGATCAAACCCGAAAGCTATAAGAACCTTCCTGATGTAGGTCAAATTCAATTTATCATAAGCTTTGGCTATGTCCAATTGCATGATCATTCCAACCTTTTTCTTGCTAGTTAGAGAGTGCACCACTTCGTGTGCTTGAATTATGTTATTAAGAATTTTCCTTCCTTCTACATATCCTGATTGTTCCACAGAAACTAGGGTGGGAAGGAGGGGTTTGAGTCTATTGGTTACCACTTTTGGTATTATCTTGTAAACCACATTGCACAAAGTTATTGGCCTGAACCTATCAGGGGTTTGGGCCAACTCCTCTTTAGGGATCAGGGCTATAAAAGAGGTGTTCAGAGCCTTCAAAATAGTTCTGTTCATTCTGGATTCTTCCACTACATTAAGAATATGTTGTTTGACAATATTCCAGCAGGCTTGAAGAAGTCAACATTGAAACCATCCGGGCCTGGCACCTTGCCATTCTGCATTTCTTTGAGTACCCCATTAACCTCCTCTTCAGTCACTGGTCTGTAAAGGTTGACATTATCCTCTCGAGAAACCAGCTTGGGTATATGTCTAGTGAAGTCCCTGATGGAGTGCTCTTTTACATGACAGGTTTCCTGTGCTATGCTTCGAAAGTGTTGAACTAGAACTGCTTCTATTTCTTCTTGAGAATTGAGAAGATTTCCTCCTCCATCCTTAATCAAAGAAATCTTGTTATGAGCTCTATTCGCCATGGTGGATTTGTGGAAAAATCTAGTATTATGTTCTCCTTCTTTTAGCCACTGAACTCTAGATTTTTGCCTCCAAAATATTTCCTCTTGTTTACATAATTTCTCCTAGGTTTGATGATATTTGGTGGCTTTATCACTTCTGACTTTATCAAAGCGCTCCTTGATGAGGACTTGATTGAGTTCCTGCATTTTACCTTCAATAGATTTTTTCTCCTAAAAAATATTGCCATATTCATTCTTGTTCTAGTCTTTAAGTTGGAGCTTGATGTGTTTTAGTCTTTTCTGAAGAAGGAACATTATGGTGCCCTGAATGTTTAAATCTTCTGACCACCATTTGTTTATGTTGCTTATGAAATCTGGGTGGGAAAGCCAGATGTTTTCAAATTGAAAAGGTCTGTTCTTGGGGGTACCAATGCCCTGAACCTCCAGTTGAACCGGCCAGTGATCTAAGCCTCCAAGGGGAGAACTCTTGCTTCCATTTCCTTATCATTGAGCATAAGATCCTTTGAGATTATGAATTTGTCTAATTTTAAGGCGACTTGAGACTCTCCTCCTCTTTTATTGTTCCAAGTAAAGATACCATTATTCGTTATAATGTCCACTAGTTTCATCTTATTGATAAAGGTTTGAAATGCTGAAGAGCCCTTGCCTAGAACTCTGGTTCCCCCTTTTTTCTCTGAAAGTGATTTGATAAAGTTGAAATCACCCCCGAAGATCCGGGGTATTCTGGCATATCTGTCTCTGAGATTCTCCAGATAATTTAGAAACCTAAGTTTATCATCCATTCTTTGAGGGCCATACACATTTGTTACTAGGTAGGTTTCCTTGTCTCCCACAAGTTGAATGACCACAGATAAATAAACCCTAGATGCTTCAGCATCTATTATACCAATTTTTTGTGGGTTCCAAAGAGTGAGAATACCTCTTGCTGTATTCTCTGCTTTGACATCCAGAAACTCAAACCTATTGAGCCATTTATTATGGATCTCTTTTATTTTCTGAATAGAACAATTGGTTTCCTGGATGAAAATCACATCTGGAGTTGCTTGTTTCATTACGTTACTTAGTAATCTTTGTTTTCTTTTACTACCTAGACCCCTGATATTCCAAGTGAAATTCATAATTAAAGGTTATTAAAGGAGTAACTGGATAGGTCTTTCATCTTACCTGAATCTATCATTAGCTTTCCACATTCCATCAATAGATAATTTTGCTTTTTTCTACCTCTTTTCTTTCTTGGGTTTCTGGGTGCTAGTCCTGCTGTGGATTTAATCGTTTTCACTCCTTCTTTGCCCTGCTTATTATTGTTTCTTTATATCTCCACCCCTTGAGTCTGGGCTTTCCATATAAACAACTGTTGGACTCTATTGAACTCCTATGAAGGTAACGAGTCTAACCCTTCTCTGGTTCCTTGAGTCAAGAAACCTTCCAGATCTAGGTTCTCTTTCTCAAGAATTTCCTGTAATTCATGGTTCTCCATTTCCATCTCGCTCTGAGTCATTTCCGCATCACTCATCATAGTTTCTTTCTTTTTGTTATTATCTTGTGTTTGTTCACTGTCTTCTTCTTGCCCTTCCTTCTCTGGACTTCCTCCCTTTGCCTAATTTACTTCTATTATACCTTCGTCCTCTTCGAGAACTTGAAACCTGTTCTGGCTAGCTTGTTGCCCTTCAGATTTTTGCATCTTTGGCCCTCTATTGCCTCCTTTTCCTTTATGTGCCACCTTGTGGAAGCTTTCAGAATCCTTCATTGTGTCAGTTTTTCTTTTGTTTTCTAATTTACTGAGAGGGAAATCTCTGAACAGGTGCCCATGCTTGTGGCTTTTGCGACATCTAAAAGGAATGTGTTCATAATCTATTGTTTGTACCCATTCTTCATCAAATACTTCCAAGATAACCTCATCCGGCAGAGCTCCAGAGAGATCCATCTCCACACATATTCTAGCAAAGGAAGTATACTTTCCCCTTCTAGTGGCTTTAGAAGCTTTGACAAAACGTCCTAACTTATCTCCTATGGCGGATAAGGATTCCATTTGCCAGTAATCAAGAGGTGGAGAGTAGAGTCTTACCCAAACCATGACCGATGTAAAGGTTTCGCATTTCAGAACAAAATTCATGATCCATGGGCACATATAGAGGCCTGCTGTAGTGTAAAAGTAGGGCCCTTCTTCAAACACTCTGTCCTTGTCTTCAATTTTTGTAAATACCACAATGAAGAAGCCCTTGGACCCAAGATGTAGGTCAATGTTGCCTTTTGGTTTCCAGTGGTATTTAATCCATGTTTGTAAGGCTTTTTCAATGGGCCATAAACCCATGAATTTACAAATGATTGCATATGTCTACATGTGGTCCATGTGTGCCTACAGCACAAGATCATTTAAAATGACTTTGGGAGTAACCGCCGTTTTTGGTTCACATGGTCCCATGTGTGCTTTGTCTTTTGTTCCTTGCTCCTTATCTTCTTCCTCCTTTTCCTTTGTGCCATTATGCTCCCGTGACTTGGTTCCATCTCATTCCTCTTCACTGTTGCTTTTCCTTCCTTCTAAAGGCTCTCTAACCCTTTCCATTGGTTTTTTGCCCCTGCAGGCCACAACTTGCTTGGAGCTCCCTCCTCTGCATCCTTCCATGGAGAACAACCTCAGTTACAGCCTGCAACCTTATTTTCGGCCTCGCAGTATTCTCAACCCATATCTAACATTATTAAAATTAATATTGTTTTACTTACAATAAAAGCCAATGAAACCTCATACTACTTCCCCGCATTTGATGGATATTAAGCCATATAAATCTAGGTGAATTGTGAAGTGTGATTACAGGGATCAACACTAGATAATCAAAGACAATAAAACTTATTATCAACAACAACTAAAAACAATATCAAAAAATTCCATATCAAACTGTTGATCACCTAAGCTACCTTTGGAGAATAAAACAAATTTTATATTTATTATCATACTTTTCAAAACTAGAATGTACATCTTATAAAAATATAATATCTCTATTTAATATTATTGATATTTAAATTATCTCTTACAATAAAAATTTTTTAGCATATAAGTTAGGGCTTGGAAAATATTATTTTATTTATTAAGGTAATTATACTATGTCGAACAAAAAAAAATATCTCCTAAATTAATTTTATGATGCTAATTATTACAAATTGATTTTCATTTCGCAAAATAAAAATGTATAATATTTTTTTTAATGTATTGTATTTCTATTTTTTTTTTATTACAGAGGAATTGACAACTGGGATAGCCTCGCAACTCGCGTAACACGGGGTCGATTCTGGCCGCCGCCACTATAACCCTTGGGATCCACGCCTACCTGCTATAACACATCTCCAAGGTAAGTCAGGGGATTTGAACTCGTGACCTCAAATACGGAGTCCGCTTTACAGACGAACTACACCGCAGTGCAATTACCAACTCGCCTACCCCGTGGGGATGTATTGTATTTCTATTTAAATATAATAAGAAACTTTATTTTTTACAAAATTTCAATAATAAATTACCTTTAATTGTTGTCCATCATAATGATATACATTTATATTCATGAATTATTATTTTTTTTAAATTATATATATAATTCGTATGTAGGCTTTAATATTTAGGCTCTTGATATGTTTGAGATTTAATAGCTAGTCTCTTGAGACGTTCATGGCTCACCTGGTTCTTCCAGTGGCATATCCAATCTAGGTTGCATATGTGATTTTGTGGTTCTGGCAGAAATCTATTAAGGCCTCTGCATGTGATTGGTTTAAGGTCTCTCTCTTTCTTCAACATTTCTAGATATTGTATGACCTATGCCTATGGTAATTTCTTATCTCTTACGACCCTGACAGGTAACCGATGGCGAGTCTAGGTTTTGTTTAAGATGTGCCTCTTAACAATGTTTATTGTGACAGGTGCTCTGGCAGAGGGAATTCCCTGGCTACTCGGGGTTGCACATTTGTATTTCAGTTAAGTGTTTGCAGGTTGATAGTTGGGTATTTTGAAGTAAACCGCATGGCTCATGCAACAACTCGAAATAGTAGAGCCACCCATAGCTACAATGGTCGTGGAAAACAGGTTAAATCATAACCTTTTAATTCAGGTTCCTCCTCTGGTAAACCATATGGACGGAAGCCCACCTCTAGGATAATTAAGGATGCATTGAGGGCATAACATGCAGGCTTGGCGCCGGTATGCCAACTCATAGCTGAATGGGATGATGTGCTTGATGAGAAAGCAGGCATTCTCGATCCAAATTTGGAAGAATGGAAAGATTTGGTTCCAAACTTGGACCACTCCCGGGGTCACACCTCCCAATACAAGTAGACACTACACTTGTATTGGATGATGAAAAGCCTCTTGAGGAAAGAATTGGAACATATCCCCTTAGGAATGGTCATGTAGGTTGTGGTAGTTGCGGATTACAATCAATATTTTCAGTAGTTAAAATTTCAGCTACAATAGCAAAGTCGTCACCTCGGTCACAATGGGAGGCACATCCCTTGCATACCACAATTTGAACTCCCCAGATCGACTGCTAAAGATCTGGCCATAGTTGATTCTGCAGAAGATGAATAGTCTGATGGTTTCCCTATGTTTCAGTTTATAGTATATGCAACAGTTTTTGTATGTCTAGTATTTCCAGTATGTTTATAATTATCTAGATGTTAGGAAGTTCAAAGAAAATCAAACATTGATAGCTTGGACAGATAGACTGATTCTATACAATTTTTAGATGGATAATCATGTTGTTAGGTGGCCAACAGATATATTTTCCCTCGGGGAAGGTTGAGGCCACCTAACCATTCGGATGATGGATGTATCCTTCCCATTTTTCTTAAAATTCATGAAAAAGAAAGAAACTAAGAACCTTACAATTTTTTTTTTAAACATAATTCACTAATTATACACAAATGATCTCTAATCATTATATTATTATGGTTATATATTTATACTTATCAAATTGTTACTTTTTATAATTATACATAATTTTACTAAATATACATAATGTTTTATCATTATAATAGGCATATGATTATCAAACCCTTTTCACTTCGAACTATGTTTTGTATGATTTTTCATTTATTTCTCTCTTTTATGATTTAAGATTTTTCAAAAGAACTTTTTATGTAACATTAAAGATAACATAATCAACTCCAACAATATATATTTATAATTAATATCATTTAATTCAAAATTATTATTATTGAATTAAATCCATATGAATATAAATTTATTTTAATGCTCAAACTATTATGTATACAAGTAGTAATTTTGAATATAAAACAATCTAAAAACATTGTAAACTATTAGTATATGATATAAACTAACATTGAATTTGGAATTTATAACTACAATTTTTAGTTTTGAATATAAAAGCTTTTAATTTGGGAGTAGGAAACATACACATATCAAACTAATTAGATGTATCAGTAATGGACATAGAAAAATAAATATAATTAATGCAACCACTCATTCTATACTAATAGGCGTCCGAGTAGTAGTATCCATTTTCAAATATGAAGATACATAATATTCACATATCAAACTAATTAGATGTATTAGTAATGGACACATAAAAATAAATATAATTAACACAACCACTCATTCTACACTAATAGGCGTTTGAGTACTAGTATCCATTTTCAAATATGAAGACACATAATATTTTACTCAATAGAAAATAAATTATTTCAAATTGAGGAATCCCTGATCGCGGTGCGAGTTGAGCAAGAAAGCATTATGGGATTTAGGCCACAGTAATCATGTTAATGATGGTAATAAACGACGAGGGTGGCAGGATAACCCCACACATGTAAACTCGTGCATGGAAATCTTGGGAATATTAATGAGCATAGGTGGTGGCATATGACGATGAAAGAGGTCAGTTGCGCAGTTGGTATAATATTTATCAAAATTTCAGCATGAAAGAGCTAGAAACTCTTAGCAGGTAAGAAGGAGCCAAGGTTGAGGGCAGCATGCATTACATGGGGAGTGCCATGGGTAGTTTACTAGGCTAGTGTTCAAGTGACCCTGCCACATTGCCTTCGCTCTCGTGGGTACATTTTAGTCAGCCCATCTCTTTCTATTATATATTTAGCGCTATGTATCAATGTAAAAGAACTTTCTTATGTTTGTATTTTTCTCTAAATATTCCAGTTACACGGCTATTTGTTGGCCATTATGTTTTCTTGTAACCCTTTAGTCTGCAGATTTGTTGATTCATGGAATCCCTCCTATCCATTCCTAAATTTAAATCCCAATCTAGAGTAGGGGGTTCGAGTCTTCTTTGTTTATGCTCCTTTGTTAGTAGCTTGAGGCTTGGGCATGAGGGGTTTCTGGTGCATGTGGAGTCGTTTGGATGATGCCAACAATAGTTAATTATCTCTGTAAAGGGTAGCTTTGAGTCTAAATAATTTAAGGTCAATGGGAATTTGGTCCAACTGAGTGATAGGTTACAGCCAGGGAAGAAGGTGGTTGACTCCTCCTTTATGCATGGGGTCTCTCAGCCCTCGATGTAATGAAGAGGTCAAGGCCCAGGGTCATACACTACAACATAGGCCTCACATGTGGTCTTGGGATAAGCTCCATCGAAGATGGACCAGTTTGGCAGAGATCATCTTTGTGTAACATCCTGAGAGGGAATTATGGTTCATATTTATTAAAATGTTATCTATTCGTTGTTGTTTATTAGTTCTCATAGGAAAGCTCCACCCTTGGGACACCAATCCTCATATCTCTCTCTCCATTGTAGCCTCCCTATGTGATTAGCAACCATGGGCCAATGACTTTGGGTCTTTTATTACAAGGAAGCTTAGGAAGGTTTTTATAATGGGCCTTTGTGCAACGATGGTACACCTGTTATCCCTTCGAAGTCATGGCTCAATCCCAAGTCAGGGGCGTGGTGAAGGAAGTAATTAGAATAGGTCCACCAACGGCCGGTGCATGGTAGTATTGATATTTTTTCATAATGTAGTAGTTAACACATATAGAATTGGCACTCCTTTATGGGCTAGAAACGTAATTAGTGAATGGTAAGAGGAAAATTGAGCTTAGATGGATCCCAAAGAGGAGGAGATTCTAGCTTATTTTGGTGATCGTTTAACAGAACCAAGCCACATGTGTGGTAAATGAACCTTGCTAATGCAAACTTTTCATATCTATTGGATGATGAAGAATTTTTTGGCGAAGGCATAAATGTTGTCACTTATAGGTATCCTAGGGCCCTCAGAAGATATTCAACCAATTCATAGGGTAGTTCAACTGATTTAGTGTGAAATCCAGCAGATGAATGCACATCTAGAACACATTAAAAAACATATACAATGCATGCCTCGGACAAAACAACCTAGATCTAATGCAATATATCCAACTCCAATTGAATACTTAGATGATTAATACCTCCTAGATGCATAGGAAGGCTTTTTTGGAATTATTGTGTAGGCTAGTTGATATTATAGGATATAAAGGCAAATACATTTATTTAGCACTACTACAAAAACTTATACATTTTTGTTTTTGGACTCATGATAATGCAACCAAATGGACAACATACCTGGTTTCCCAATGGGCAGGTTGAGACCATTTGGACATGGACACATTAGAGTAATAGTACCGAGTTTCATATATGAAGATACATAATAACTTATTCAATATAAAACATATTATATAAAATTTAGGAATCCTTGATCGAGGTGCGAGTTAATCAAGAAACCACTATGGGATCTGGGTCACAGTAATCATGTTAATGATGGTCATAAACAACACGGGTTGGCGTGGCTAGCCCCTCACATGTAAACTCATGCAAGGGAATCTTGGGCATATCAATGAGGAGAGATGGTGGCATAAGACAATTGAGATGAAAAAGTTGGAAATTTTGTAGGTAATCACGAGTTTCGGTTGAGGGAAATGGCCATTGTGTGCAGAGTGTAAAGGGAAGTTTAAAAAGATAGTTTTCGAGAAACCTCACCACACTTCCTTTTCTCTCGTGCATATGTTCCAGTGGGCCCATATCTTTCTATTATGTCTTTAGTGATGTGTATCAACGCCAAATCGCTTTGGTCTGTTTGTATTGTTCTCTCTTTTTCGTTTTGGGAATATTCTAGTTATGTGCCTATTTGTTTGGAATTTCGTATTCTGGCAACCCTTGCACCTACTTTTTTTATGCTCCTTTGTTAGTAGATTTAGGCTTGTGCATGGGGGTTTTCTGGTGCATGCAGAATTTTTTAGGTGATGCCAACAACATTCAAATATCTTTGGAATGGGTCGCTACGATTCTAAAGAATTTAAGGTCAATGGGAAGTCAACCCAAATGGGTGACAGGTTACATTCGGGGAGGAATGTGGCTGAATCTTCATTTACGCATGGGGTCTCTCGGCCCTCAATTTAATGAAGAGGTAAAGTCCTAGGATCATACTCTGCAAGATAAGCCTAATATGTTGTCTTGGGATAAGCCCCATCGAAGATGGACTCGTTTTGCTAAGATCATCCTTGTGCAACATCATGAGAGGAAATTATCGGTCAAATTTATTGAAATGTTATTTGGTCATTGTTGTTTGTTAGATCTTGTAGGAAAGTTCCACCCTTGGTACAACAAGCCCCATATCGCCCTCTCTCTCCACTGGATCCTCCCTATGTGATCATCCAATCGTGGGCTAAGGTTTTTAGGAATTTTATTGTATGAAAACTTAGGAAGGTTTTCATAAGGGACCCTTGTGCAATGCTGGAACGTCCCGCATCGCTCTGAAACCATGGCTCGAACTCAAGCAAGGGGTGTGGTAAAGGACACGCTTTGAACAACCGCACAAAGGGTCATTGGTGTGGTAGTATTGATCATTTGGGTAATGTAGCACCTAACACATACATAATAGGAACTCCTTCATGGGCCAGAAATATAATTATTGAATGGAGGGAGGAAATTAGAGTTGAGATGGATCCCAACGACCAAGAGATTTTGGCTGAATTTGGTGATATTTTACCATACCCATGTGAGACGCATGGTAGACGAACCTTGTTAATGAAAAATCTTCGTATCTATTAGATGATGAAGACTTTGTTGGCTAAGGCATTAATGTTGCCACTTATTGGTATCCTAGAGCCCTTAGAAGATATGCAAGAAATTCATAGGGAAGTCCAACAATTGAGTGTCAAATCCAACGACAGAATGCAAGTCTGACATGTATTGAAAGACATATTTCGTGCATGCTTGTGAGAGAACAACCAAGATCTAGTGCCAAATATCCATATCCAGTTGAATCTTCAAATGATTAATGCCTCTTAGATGTAGAGGAAGTATTTTTTGGCATTATTGTGTAGGTTGGTTGATATTACAGAATATAAGGACAATTATCTACTGGAAAAGCTTAGACATTTCCCTTTTTGGACTGGTTATAATACAATGAGATGGTGAAGATATCTGGTTTCCTAATGGGCAGGTTGGGGCCATTTGGACATGGATGCTTATGTTGTAATACCATTTACATATATTATATATAATATATATATATATTATATATATTATATATATATATATATATATATATATATATATATATATATTATATATATATATATATAATAGATATATATATATATTAGATATGTTTTTTATATCAAACAATAGAAATATTTGAAACTTTTGCTAAATATAATAATAATCTATATTTTGTAAGTTGTTTTCAAATATTTTTAAATAACAAGTTTTTTGGTTGAATAGTGAACAATCAAGTAAATGTTTAATACAAGATTTTATGTTAAAATTTCGAGGATATACCCATGGAATTGTATTGAGTTAAGAGTAGGCAAAGATCAACCTAGAGATTATAGTGGTACAAAATCAACCATTATATATATATATATATAGTAGTAAGTAAACAGAAAGAACCAAATCAAACAACCATTAAACTAAAAAAAATATAAAACAATCTTGTTAAAATTTACCCTAACAATATAGAAATTTAATTTAAATTTGATTAAATTTGGTCATAACAAAATAAATGAATTTTCCCATTAAATATATGCTTTAGAAGAAATAAAAAGGACCTCACTAGTTTTCAACGCAGCTGGGTGGCGACGTAGTTCCCAATCCATTCCCAACTCATATATTGATTTAGTCTTATTTAGGGTCGTTGACATTATCTAAACATTTGTTAATGTAATTCTTGTGCACACAATTATTTAGTTGCACATAAAATTTACCGCCACATTGGTTTATGCCATTATGTCGATTCTTTTATAAGTGACATCTTGTATTTGTACTGTAAACGCATAAAGAAAATTATAAGCGACATCCTGTATTTGTACTATAAAATCATAAAATTCACAGCCACATTTGTCAAATGGATGCTTTTATAAGTGACAATATATTTGTATTGTATTTATACTATAAAATCATAAAATTCAGAGTCACATTTTTCAAATGGATGCTTCTATAAGTGACATCATGTATTTGTATTGCAAATAGTTGCACACAACACCATCACAGACATTATTACTAATTCCAAACTTCAAAACTAATATGCTCAAAAATCATTGTCACATATTTTGATTGAGTTTATATATATATATATCAATTGTCACATATTTCGATTGAGTTTATATATATATAAAAGGAACAAGTAATCCATTTGAGAAGAAAAGTGTAAACAATGTCTCACAATATAAGAGTAGGCGTGAAATGGTGATTGCAAATGATTCTTTTGTGTGTTAATGATGTAATAGCTACGCTGATAGGGGCTCACAAGGGTGATGCAAATTAAAAAAAGGAGAGTTAAATATTAAATGTTATTTAAGTGAATTTTAGAAATATGCTATAAAAGTTTCAATTATATATGTTTGGATAGTGTTTATTTCAATTCTAAACTATTAATATTATCAATTAAATTATTAATATCATCAATTAATTGTTTTGTAAGAGCTTATCTAATTTTTTATTTTACAATTTGTAATTTATTTAAATATCAATATAATTTTAATAGTCTTCAATATCAATAAGAATGTTTACAATTTCATTTTTATCCATCAAATTATTTTGTGATTTGTTCATATTATCTTCTTTAATAATTAAAAAAAATATTTAAGCGCTTAATCTTGTCTCTCATAAATTGTGCAAACTCTTTATATATAAAAATTTAGTAAATTATTAATAATTTTACTATTCATATATAAAATCATCCTTATGATTATTTATTTGATTTTTAATTTATTTTCAAGCTCTTTTTATTTACTTGTCATTTTTTTATTATTATCATTTGCTATTGAACATAATTTGTGTATTACATGATTTAGTAACTCTAGATACTTCATTTGGTAAACTTATATTTTTTAATTGATTTTCAATATATATTTATATATATCTATTATATATATATATATACTATACATATTAAATTTAATTCTTCAATGTGAAAAGCGCTATTTTTTAATTCTAATTCTAAATTTTTGAAAATATTATATTTATATATTTAAAGTAGCTAGATATTTTATATAATATAAATTTTAATTAAACCCATAGGGTGTAGTGTTTTTTCAAGGTACCCAATGTTGTAAAGGTTATACGTTTGATATTCTCTCTGGAAAAAACCATTCATGCTTACCACTTGTGTGGTTAAGGAATCCATTCGTGCTTAGGGCTAGTGTGGCTAAGGATAGGGGGGAATCCATTTGTGCTTAGGGCTGGTGTGGCCAAGGATAGGTCTAGTGTGCCCCACAATGAATAGATTAGGCATGCGAGTCATCTTAGGACTCACATAAGTGTGCTCTCTCTCTCTCTCTCTAATTTGATTATTAACTTAGAAACTAAAAACATATTATCTCTCTCTATAATTTGATTATTAACTTACAAACTAAAAACATATTATCAAAATTTAGCTATTTTCAATATTGAAGTATTGCATTATTTTCTCTATTATTAGGCATTTTCATTTTTAAAAATAAATTTATTATCAAAATTGATTAAATTCTTATTTTTTTTACCTGGAATTAAAGTAGGGGAAACTGGGAGCACTTCATCGTGGATGTTAAATTGAATAGCAAGTCATGTTTGGGGGACACAAGGTAATTAAAGAGTCAAACCCAGAACCAACAACAATAATAATCTCGTGTTTAGGTCTAGACCACTTAGACTAACTCTTGAGAATAAACCAATTTTTATTTATTTATTATAATCATTTTAAAACTTAAAATACACCTTTTATAAAAAATAAAATAATTATCATTAAATTCTTATTCGTCTTTATAATTATCTTTTATAATAATTTTTTAATGATTATAATTTTGGGTTTGATATTTGTCATTTTACTTATGAAAGTGATTATAATTGAAGTTTGATATTTATTCATTTTATTTATTAAAATATTCATAAATTTGAATAAAAAAAATATTTTTTAAATCAATTTTATAATGTAAGTTATTATAATTTGTTTTTTTTCTCACGACAAAAATATAGAATATATATTTTTAATATAATCCACTTCGTTTTCGCAATTTCGCATGGGACCATATAGAATCTAACCTCCTCCTTTACAGGTGTTAAACCCATCTTCTAAAATTCCTCCATCCACGCATGCCTGCGTCAACTCATACATTTTTCTACACAAACTTTTCTTTTCCTTTCAATTTTGTACAAATCTCGAAATTTCTCCGGTGGAAAAAAAGTATTAAAAAAATTAGTGTTTGGAAAATATAATTAGGTGGGTCGATCTGTTTAATTAGGTGGGCATAGATAGTTAGGTTGGCCGATGGGATGGGTTTATATTGAAAAAAAAATTTCCTTTTAAATAATTATTACGCGCATGAAAACTATTTAATTATTATATTTTTAATACTAATTATAAAATAATTAATATTAATTATAAAATAAAAGGTTAAGATTTATCTAAAAAGTTATTATTTCTTTTTTGCCCAAGCATGTATCATGTGAACATGAGTTATGTTTATTTAAACATGTGAATTCTAAACTATTGTTCTCGTTAACTTATTCTTGTGTAGGAGCTCCCTAACTTCCTCTTCTAGGTTGTAATATATTTGTTAATTCAAGATCAATACAATTGCAATGGATAGTAAGGTCAGTGATAATGTTTACAAATTCATTCAAGAGCTTATCTAACAAACATATGGAAACATTGTTTGGTTTTAAAGTATACAAAAGTGAATTGTATTTTCATTTTAATTTCAACCAGAAGAACTTACACTTTGAATTAATAAACTTCATTGGCTTTCTTATTTCTCTTTATTTGAACTAAGTTGAGCCTCAACAACACTGGATGGAAGAACAATCACCAATGGAATGCTAGTATTCCTTTACATATTTGTAATATTTCCATAATAAACCCCCTTGCTATCTATTCACTTTTTCTACCCTAAGATAAGATAATATTGTGGAACTTATGTTTATACCATTATATATGGTTTAGTTGGACAGATAGTTTGAATATTACGTACATTTTTTCATGCACAAATTATTTGGTAAGTTATTAATATTTTCAGTTTGATATTATGATACTTCAATTTGTGTCATTATATATGGTTTATTTTAAAAATTAGTTCTACTACTGTGTAGATTTTTTATGCATAAATGATTTAGCTAGTTATTAATATTTTTCTATTTTTCTCTATCCAAAAAAAATAAAGATGCATTTGTAATCAACGTACATGGCGACCCACATTGTGAGCCCTCACAAAAGAACTAACATTAAACTCATATTTGAAGAATATGAATGGTTAGAACAAAAAGAATACACTCAAATTATTCTTAGGAGCCCTCACAAAAGAACTAACTTTAAACTCATATTTGAAGAATGGTTTGAAAAAAAAGAATACACTCAAATTATTCTTAAAAGGGACTAGAGTGCTGTGATCCCCATTTAATTAATTGAGATGTCTGCTATATATGTATTTCATTTAACCACATTGAGAAAATACATAAATACCTACTTGTAAAAAAACTGTATGCATTTTCAACCACCATCTTTGTACGAGACTTCCACAAGTGGGCATGATTAGAAAATGCATGACATATTTTGTACTTCATAGGTTAACAGGACTAAAATGACTTTTCCTCCCTCGCTTTGAGGGACCAAATTTGATAGGCATTTTGCGAGTATTTGAGGTTTAGAATTTTTTAATGCCTGTCTCTCTTGATGTGTTTGAAACTATGTAAAACGTGACAGGCATTTTGCAAGTATTTGAGGTTTATAATTTTTTAATGCTCGTCTCTCGTGATGTGTTTGAAACTTTGTAAAACATATTTTTGATGATTTAGCTTTTTTTAGAAAACGTCATTAATACCCCAATAAGGAAATCCAAGGAACTAGAAATAGATATACTTGCATAGAAACTAGGTCATGTTACAAGCATTAGCAAAGGGAGTAGACATGCCATAGTGCTCACCCATCTCATGAGTCACAAGGAAATTTTCAGATATTTTCCTTGCCTCAAATCTGTTGGCCAAGCTGTTAATTAAACAAGAAATGTATAAATGAAATTGAATGAAAAGACACAAGTAAAAAAACACAAGATTTTGCGTGGTGAAAGCTTGACACGGTGATAAGGAAACCTCCATGGGGCAAGGGATTCGATTATTTATTCAATCAACAATTATTTTCCATAATTACAATAGTTCGGGCACTCATCAGTTATATAAGAGCCTCCTCCATTACATAACTGGTGCTTCGGTATAAAACTAACTTGGCAATAACTATTACAATTTACACATATTTAATTAATTAGTTGTCAAATTCCAACAAAATCATAACTGGAATTTCCTTCGAAATACTTGGAATTTGGATCCATTCAACTAGGATGATCATTAAATACCATAACTTCTATTGATTAGGGTGATGTAGGCCAATCCATAGTTTTTAAGCATCTTCGATAATTTTATTGCACACAACACAACTATAAATGGTTGGTGATGTAAAGAATTTGATATCCAAATTGCGTTTTTGCAGTTGCTAATCATGCTTAGAACAAATTTTGAAACCAACCAGGCTATTAATGAACCAAATTGTTCCAAATACCAAAGGGAGAGAAAAGGCGTCAAATCCACACCGATTGTTCTTTTAAACTGAATCATTTAATCATTAAAATAAACAGAAAAACATTTGCATCTCAAAGACCAAATTTCATTTCAAAGATCAAATTATTTTAAGATAGGGAGTGTGGCTGTATTGACAGTATTTAATGGTGCAACCATTTGTATACGTAATAGATGTTTTCTTTTAGTATATATATATAAATATATATAGATATAGATATATATAATCGGAAAAAAAATATTAGAATATCAAATTTGAATAATGAATATAGTATGATTTTTTCATGTTATTGAATTTATTTATACATTAACAATAATATTTTAAACCATCAAAAATAAAAATCTCATTCCAAATGTAATTTCTAAGTTAAATGGCAAAAAATATCAAATTGGACAGCCCATTATATTCCATATTCTCACTCCAATTTCCTAGTCATCAATGCTCACCCTAATTGATGTGTACGCTATTATAATTATGATATTTTAATGGAGTTTATGCTTGGATAGAGTCCATATTCACAACATGGTCTCCTCGAAATAAACTAAACATCCTAAAATTGTTTGGTCAAAATATTTGTTTCTTCCTCGAAAGTAAATATATTATCAATATATGAAGATGCTCTTTTCTTCCAGTAATAAAATGGCAGTCGAAGAAAAGAACTACATGTGATTCAAACTACAAATAGTTCACCACATAATTACATAATGTCGTGAATTAATGAAATTAGGTGATTCAATGAATATTGCCATAAATTAGAAAGGATTATGGACGGGGATTTAAAGGAAATGCATGACATAGAACAAATATTTGGTTGATTAAAAAAAAAACATTAATTTTGATAGGAAGTCACTCTCTTGATGTTTACAATAATAAATATAAATTACAATAACTAGATGAACTCTCAAGACTTGAACTCACAAGTCATCTGTTAGTTATGTAAATTGGGTTGTAAATCCATGCAAAGTCGTTTATATTTTACTTCTCTCAAAACACTTATTGAACTCTTATTTCTATAGTTTGTAATATAAAATTGCAAATATACAAGATACAACACCGCTGCACTAGCATCGAAATTGAAGGAAGGTCGTTGTAGATCACATCAAACTGAAAGGTTGCAGTGAATTGAAGTCACAATTTCCACTATGCTTCAAAGAACTTCATATTGCTAAATTTGGTTTATTGTCGCATAGGGAACCCTTTCTAGGTGCCTATAATCTAACTTAAAAACATTTTATCATTTTACGTACGACACATTCTTACAAAATAAGCTAGATACACTCTGAACCACCACATTTCAACTAGTGTAGCAAATTTTAGTTAAGAATTAATGCTAACATAGTAACATGTTTTAATAGTCCATTCGAATTAGTACATAGAACATTAGGGTAATGTAGGTGGCTTGAGCTACAGGAAAACATGTTACATTTACATGAATAAGCGCAAGAATAACATGAATAAGATACGTAGGCCACTAAATGCATGTTAGTGGATTCATATTTCCTATCTTAAAATAATTTGATCTTTGAAATGCAAACATTTTTCTATTTATTTTAATGATTAAATGATTTCTTTTCAAAAAATTGATATTGTGGCTGTGTTTCCTTTTCTCTCCCTTTGGTATTTAGAATGGTTTGGTTCATTTTTTTATCCCTTTTCCCATGAGTTCCTTCCCCGGTTCCTTTTTCTTTGCACTCTATTATGATAGGTATTTTGTGCATGTTACTACCACTCTTTCCCAATAGAGATCTTATTATTTCCTCCTCTAGTAGGGTTCATAATTATTGTTCTTGGGCTCCTGCTAAATCCCTTATATTTTAACAATGCTTGGTTTTGTATCTTTAGCCCTCTAGATTCTATATTTAGGTTTTAAGTCATTCTTGTTTCTTTTTATGAAATCTCTTCTTATAAAGTTCCGGAGCCTCCCTTTGTAGGTTATAGGTCGACATTAGGTTTAAGATAAGTCTGGTTCACTTCAAAGTTTCACATCCCTTGTAAGGCCAACCAATAAAAGAAAAAAATATTTTGAATTTATTTTTATAACAAAAACATTATTATAAAAATAATGAATATCATATTATAGGTTAATTTGTCCCTGTTTAGATTTTCAGCCTCACATCGGCATATCTAAAAGATCATTCTAAAATAATTTTCATTTTTATGTGAAAAATTTTGTTTACATTATTTTATAAATTACAGTATCATTTTTTAAATATTTTGGTTTTATCTTTTCATTTAATTCTTTTTTTATTTTATTTTATAAAGTATTATTTAGTAGTTATTACAATAATTGTTATTCAACTATATACTTGAAATAAAAATGGTTAATATTCAATTTTATGATTTTGGAAATCTTGTTAAGAAAATAGGCTATATAGTATTTAGGTTTTTTTAGATAATTTGCCAAACATTGAAACCAGTGTTATTCAAATGATTCTTGATTTTATTTTTTTAGATAATCATTAGGGAATTAGCTCACTGGGAAACAATCTCATTAACTACTATTCACTGCTTAACCAAGTAATTTCTCTATGGTACCTCTCATTCCATTGAGTCGCCACCCTTCGAGGAAGAACCCATTTCTAAAAAATTATTTTAGGTGTTAATAATCACTACGTGGATGATAAGTATTTTACTATTATGCAATATTTTAGAATATTTTTAATAGAAATTATAAATTAAAGGTTAATACTTATCTAAAATGTAATTATTTCCTTTCTGCCCTTTCCTTCCCCTTTCTTTCTTTCCTTTTCCTCCTTTTTTAGAATTTTCCTGTCTCTTTGATCTCCTCCCCCACCTCATTTCCTCTCTTCAATTCCCTCTGGCCAACTGCCTCTCCTCCCTCTTATTTAACATCCTATAAAGCTTAGATGATTGCTCCTTATTAATTTAATTTTCTGTACTTATATTTTTCAATTAACGTTATTATCTTTTTTTAAAAATAATTATTGAAATTACAGGTAAAATTTATATTAAATATTTTCATTATTTTATACTATATTATCAATATATATATAATACACTTTTATTAATTGTAGGCTTAACCTTTGGCTTGAGAAACCACACTCGGTTTCAGCCACACCGACCCTTAACATGGCTAGGATTTTTCCCAAGAAGTTTGGAATTGGTGACCTTCATATTACTAAGTGACTTAACACTACAACCAATCAATTATTTTACAGTTTATTATTATCAATTTATAATTTATAATTTACCAATTTATTACTATCGTTTTGTATATTTTTAATGTAATTTATTTTATTGTTTTAACATCTACCACACTATCAATTTATTTTACTTGTTCAATCACAAAAACTATAATGATATAGGAACACCTCTTTCTGTTCTATTTGATCATAGAATTGTGTTTTTTTTTTTTTGACAGACACGGTTAGAATGATATATTGATTCTTGGTAGGAATGCCTCAATTCAAATTACAAAGAGATAGGGAGAGCTCAGATTTCGCCTCAACCAGGACCCATATGACTTTCCCACTAATGAGCCTGCGAATTTAAATTTCTCTATCTTTCCTAATTTGCAGATGCAAACAAACTGCTCCAATATTAGACATTAAAACATTTTTATCAGACAATAAGGGGATGGCATCCTAGCCTTCGTCTCTGTCTCTTAGAATAACTCCGAGAGGGAGAAGAACTACTTTATTGGCTTCGACATCAACTTCTTTATTGTTGTCTCTCTTTACGTGAAGGAATTCCAGACTCTGAAAGGAGTTTATCAGGGATTTAATTCTGCTCAGCAATCTTGATAGTCTTAAATCTGAAGGAGAGGAATTGTCCATAATGGCCTTTATAATAGACTGGGAATCCCCAAAAACAACTGCATCTTTGATACCCAGGAACTTGAGCAGCTTGAGCCCCTGGAGAAGAGCTAGTGCTTCAGCTTGAATGCTGGTGTTAAAACCCACTCCCCAAGCATATATAGATTCAATTATGCCCTCTACGCTTTTAATAACACCACCTGCTCCGGAATTACTTGGATTGAATTTTGCTGCACCGTAAAAAAAGAGAACTTTTCTTGCCTTCTTGATGCAAAACTCAGCAAATTCTGTATCCTTAAGACGGACTTGCCAATGTTTTATCGGAGGGGGGAGCCTAACTCTATTAGTGAAATGGAGATCAAGAGAGGCGCCCCATACAATTTCTTGTTCACTGAGATCTGTCCTGTCTAGCTGGTCTCCCAAACAGTCTTTTAGGTGGCTTTTGATTTTTACCCAGGTTATCTTGGAATCGCTCTTCTTGTCTCTGAATATCCTTTGGTTTCTTTCCAGCCATATGTGCCAGGAGATTAATTTGGGAAGGGCGAGCCAGGCTTCATTGATATGGGGATTCTGAGTAGTGCCACCAGGGTACATACGCTTCCAGTTTGAGAACAATTCTGAGCAGTGATTAGGGGGAGCGAAGTCAATGCTCCATGGGCTTAAAGCCTCCTTCCAAAGGTCTACAGCAAATTTACAGAATAACATCATATGGGAGGCATTTTCTTCATGTTCCCCACATAGTGAGCAACGAGAGGGTCCTATAAATCCTTTTTTACGGAGCCTATCCTCTGTCAAAATTCTATGGTGGCAAAGAAGCCAACAAAAGGAGTTGATTTTGGGGAACGTTGTCTATGACCAGATCCCCTACCAGGGCTTCAGATTAGGTGGGACATTAGGATGTTGAGAGAGCTATCTATAGCCCTGCGAGACTGTATAACTCCCAGGGGTCGGACCCCATCCCCGAATGTCTGCTTTCCTGCTATTCAAAGGGGCTTTGCCTTTTACATGGGAGAGGAAGGTAGTGTAATCTTTGGAAAGATTCAACGGCACCTTTAAATTTTTCCATCTCTATTAGACGTCATTCTCCCAGTGTGATAAATCCCACAAAGTTTTTTTACCAGCTCTGTCCATCCACTCCTTCAGTAAGACCAAAGAGTGATCATCAGCAAGGGGATCACTGCCCATAATGCGATCCTCCCAGATTTGGATGCGCTTTCCGTTTCCAAGAATCCAGTGCACATGAAGATTAATTAAGGCGGAGGCTTTTTCACACAGTTTATGAATCATCGTTCCGGGGATTATCTTAGGTTTGTCCAGGCAACATGCTCTCTACCCACGGAAGTATTTTTTCCACAATGCTAGTTGTGCCCAACCCGGCTTTGGGGCAATTATCCTCCATAACAATTTTGCACCCATTGCTATATTTTACTTGCTGAGATTCTTAAAGTCCAATCCGCCTTCCATTCTGGGTAAAGAGATTATGTCCCAACTTAATAAGGGGATTCTCTTCTCATTAGCTTTGCCGCCTTTCTAGAAAAAGTTTCTTATATAATCCTCCATTTTCCTCGTGATGCCAATAGGAGCCATCGTAACTGCTGCCTGATAAATGGGAAGGCTGTTCAAGACCACATTTATTAGCACTGTCTTTCCTGTTAGATTGAGCCAGTTGTATCCCCAGGATTGAATTTTAGATTTGAATTTTTCCAACAGAGGCAGCCAGTCTCTGCTGAGAGCCCTCTTTTGGAAGATAGGGAGCCCCAGGTACTTGAATGATGACCAGGAAGAGGACGCTGCAAAACCAAAACAGTTAGAAATGTCTTGGAGCGATATGGCTGAGGCATTCCAGTAGAAGACATGGCATTTGCCTTTATTGAGGCTGCTTCCTGAGTCTTCACAATAGACATCCACCACATCTTTAAATCTTTTAGCCAAGAGCAAGGAGGCAGCACCCAACAAGAGAGATTCATCCACGAAGAGCGCATGATTTATGCTTTTGACACCTCTTGCGATGTTCAATCCCACTATTTCTTGTTCAGACTGCTTTTTATTCAAGAGGAAGCTGAGAACTGAAGCTTGGAGGACAAAGAGAAAGGGGGAGAGAGGGCACCCTTGCCTCAGCCCTCTAGAGGCTTTGAAGAAGTCAGTGGTCCTCTTGTTCACCAAAGGGGCAATCCATGTCTTACTGATACAAGCCTTGATCCAATTGATAAAATTGAGGCCAAACCCAAATTTGTGCAGGACATCCAACAGAAATCTATGTCTCACCCTGTCAAAGGCGCTTTCAAGATCTAATTTGACGACCATTCCTTTCTCTTTCCCGGCCAAGCTTGAGTGAATCGCCTCTTGGACCAGAATAAAATTGTCCACTATCTGTTTTCCATGAATAAAACCCCCCTGATTCTCAGGGATAATGTCAGGGAGGATAGTTTACAGTCTGTTTGAGATGACTTTCATTATCAGTTTGTAGCCTATATTGCAAAGAGAGATAGGACGAAATCTGGAGAAGGAGTTGGTGCCTTTTTCCTTGGGGATAAGGGCCAGGAAAGCCGAGTTGGTGCTTCCCCCTATTTTCTGACAAGCTTGATATTTCTGGACCATTCTGCATAAATCTTTTCCCACTATCTGCCAACAGTTCTGCAAGAATCTGGCAGTAAAGCCATTTGGGCTTGGGGCCTTATCAGGCTCCATAGTGAAGAGGATGGTTTTGATTTCATTGTTAGTGACTTCTACTTCCAAAAACTGATTCTTTCTGGCAGAAATCAGAGTGGGAACCTCATTTACTGATGTTGAAGTATGCCCCTGACCCTCTTTTTCACTATACAGATTTTCGAAATGAAGGAAGGCAACATTTTTTATACTTTGAAGATCTCTGTGGATGATGTTCTCTTCCTTGATTTCGGAGATGGAATTGAAATTTTCTCGAGCTTGGGCTTGCTTGTGAAAGAAGGATGAGTTCCTATCTCCTACCTTGAGCCAAAGCCTACGAGATTTGGTCCTCTAGTACTCTTCCTCGGCCGAGCTTGCTTTAAGAAGTTTTTGTTGTAGGTCCGCCTCCTTTTCGAGAACTTCTTTTGTGATCTCTTCATTTTCCGAGTTCAGGTGGTGGATCTCGAGACATTCTTGTAACTTTTTCCTTTCCACTGCTGGGTTGGGAAGAGATTTTACCCAGTTTTTCAATGCAACTTTCACTCTCCTGAGCTTTTCCTCCCAAACAAAGAAGGCAGGGCCATTGACTGGTTGCTTCCAAGTATCTTCTACTAATTGCATAAAGGACTATTCCTTGACCCAAAGGGGACTGAATTTAAAAGGAATGGGGCCTTGATCCATGTGAGCCAAAAGATCAAGTTTGATGGGCCTGTGATCAGATACACTACAACGGAGAATATGCATTCTAGATTCTAAACCAAGAAGAAGAAAAGTACTTTGAACAAGAAATCTGTCTAACCTCGTAGCAATATGACCCGGACCGAGTCCTTTATTGGACCAAGTATACTTGCCCGATGAGGGTTTGATGTTGATCATGTCCCAATCCTGGAGCAGATCCTCAACCCATTCTCGCACTGGATCCCTTACAATGCTTCCTCCATGTTTTTCAGCCAAAGTTAATGTGAGATTTAAATCCTCGGCAATGATGATGTTTGCTAAATCATCAAAGTCTGCCAATCCTCTAATAGAATCCCAACAGATCTTTTTTCTCCTGCTCTAACTAGAGCATACACGTTAAAGAGACAGAGGGTCTCATATAAGTCAACATGTTTCAACTTTGAGAATAGCTAATGAGTGTTGGCAATCTATTTAACCCTTGAAAATTTGTTTGCATTCCATAGGGTGCCCAGGCCTCCTGAGGCACCCCAGGCTAAGATAGCTTGCCCTTCACTTCTCTTCCACAGATTTTTGCTGATATGGAGGAAGGCCTTGTCCTCCATTTTAGTCTCCTGGATGAGGAGTATATCAGGAGATTCAGATCTTATTAGACTTTTGACGACTTCTTCTTTTATTTTTCTCCCCATACCCCTACAGTTCCAGGAGATGATCTTCATCACTTGCATGTCGAATGGAGAGCTCCTTTAGAGCTCTGGGCTGGTTTCTAGTCATCTTCGGAGTTTTGGCCAAGAGTTTCTAGAGGGTAGGTTGGCTTCCTTGAAGTTTGTCTTTATAGGTCTCATGCTCTCTTTTTTCACGGGCAGATTTTCGGCCTCTTAATGATCTTTTGGCCGAGGTTTGCGAATCTCCTATTTCGCCTTCTTCTTCTGAGTCCTCCGAGCCTTGCACTTCCTCAGCCTCTTCTGAGGGCATCTCTTCCATTCTATCTGCATTACTTTCGGCTTGCTTTGGTCCCGGGGGGGGTGGGGGCTCTTTGTGGGGTGATCCTTCATTTTGTATCTCCATTTCTTGGGTATCCTCTATTGCTGAGCTTAACTGTATAAATTTATTTCCCTGCTCTTCCGTGTGAGGAGTTTGAAGCCTTGGGCCTGTTTAGGGAGCTTTTCCATTGATATTTCCAGTTCTAGGGGCTTTGCATTTGGTCCTTTTAACCTGTGTCCATCCTTCCTCCTTGCCTTTCTCCGCTTCAGTATTTTTTGGGCATCCTCTAGCAACATGGCCGTAGACCTGGCACTTCCTGCACTTGAACGGAAGCTGCTATAATCCATCTTTTGAACATGCATCCTGTTTCCAACCCTAATATTTATTGCCTCAGGTAGACCGACCTCAAGGTCAACTTTAACACCGATTCTAGCACAATCATATTGATCTTTACTGTTTGCTCGATCAATGAATTTACCCAAGGTGTTTTCGATGTTCTTAAGGGACTCCCAGTTCCAACAATGCATTGGCAGATTGGGCAATCTAACCCACATAGGGACGGTTGTGGGAACGTCACCTGCTGGATCAAAGTCAAGCATCCACATATTGAGATATAGTCCTTGACGGCGCATGAAATAGGGTCCATTACGGAATATCAGATCCTTATCTTCCTTTTCAAAGAATTCAAACAGGAAGAAACCCTTCCCCAGAAAGTACGGAGTGACTTTGCCTTTTATCAGTGGCGCCCAGTTCCTTGCGACCCAACTCTCTGCGGTTTTGGGGGAGGGCTAGAGTCCGGTGAACTGTCCCACCAACGCATGCTCAGCCAAAGAAAGGGCGACCTGAATCGGTTTCTCAGGAGGAAGCGAGATCTCTGGGATATCATCCAAGCGTTTCACAAATTTCGGAGCCTCGATTGTTTTCTTTTTTGGAAGGGAGTTCAGAAGTTATGTAAAGGCCTTGGCTTCAGAAAGGGGGGGCGTTGATGACTCCATTGAAGAAGCCTTAGCTCGAGCGGATCGAGCTCACCCAAACCCCGACGGGCATAGTCCTTCAAGTCTACTTAGAGAGGATGTCTCTGGAGATCCGAAAGATAGCAGAGGGGCAAAGCACCGCAAGGTAAGACCAGAAAGCCTTGCAGGTCAAAGTGCCTCGCAGGAGAAAGACCTCTGGAACACCCACAAGGCCGAGGCGACCGCGTCAGGCGCAGGGGATCAACTCTCTTAGGACTGAATTTTCCAATAGAATTGTGTTTTTTTATAAGAAAAAATTAATCTCTTTTCTGAAGGTCCAATGGAAATTAATCATCATCATCATCAAAATTATCATTGATAACTTCATTCTTATAGGATTATTAGAAATAACTTCTTAAAATTTTGGTTATCAATCTTTATTGTCCAATTCTGATGAAAATATTTATTTATTATGGTTTAATTTTTTGGTCAAAAAATCTCATCTTTATATTCTTTTATTTGTTGTTAGAAATTATGGTCAAAATAAATTATTCATATATTGATTCTTAAAGAGTGCTCTCATTCTTTTATTTTTTATTATGGTTAAAAGCCATTTTTTTCTTAAATTATGGTCATGAGCTCTTAATTTTAAATATTTTCCCCAAAATTTGATTAAGGTTCATATTAATACTCTTAATCATTTACTTAGGTATTTCTTCCTTTTAACATTCATGTAGTTAATTCATTTTTGTTAATCAACACAACACTATTTTCTCTTCTATCTTGCTCCTTGATGATTAGTGGTGAGACCACTATAAACATAGGACACCATTGAATCTTCATACAACATTTATGTATAAACATATCAACAATATTAAGTTATTTTCAATATCGAATTATTGCATGCTTTTCTATATCATTTATGCATTTTCATTCTTTTAAATAACTTTAATATTAAACATTATTAAAATTAATATTGTTTTACTTACAATAAAATCCAATGAAACCTCAAAATACCTCCACACATTTGATGGATATTAAGCCATATAAATATAGGTAAATTGTGAAGTGTGATTATAAGGGTTGACACTAGATAATCAGAGACAATAAAGCCTATTATCAAAAACAACTAAAAACAATATCAAAAAATTCCATATCTAACTGTTTTTTTTTTGCTAATGCAAGAGTCGGACCTTCTAATTCATTAATCAACAAATAGAGTACATAATTTACAACCAATCTCGAAGGGCCGTGGGCCAAGGAGAGAACCCATCAAAACCCCGTAACCGGGCCCAAGACCAAAGCTTCTCCCCCTAGAACTAAACCTTGCAACTCTCTAAAGAAAAATATAAGAATCTGGATTCGGACCCGAAGAGGAACAAAAGTGCCACACTATAAATTTCTCATATCTGCACCACTCCCTAACTCGTGAATCAGGGAAATGAGTGTTAAGCCACCTCCCGCCAAGAACAAATTTCTTCCCGCCATATTCCTAACTTGCTTCTTAAATCTCAACCGTCGAATCTCCCTGCTCGATCCAACGGTCATGGCTAAAATTGCTACGCTAAGCAGCATGAATTTTACCTAGAGGACCCACCAACATGCACAAACAGTCTCATCCGTGGATTTGCCTGGTCGGATCCGACGGTTGGGGATAATATCGTGCTCGGCTACATTCACGAAAAATAGCGTGCGATGAGGGCAATATTCCTCCCGACCCCATCACCACGTGGAGCACTCTAAATGGGATCGCTCCCGAAAAGAAAAAACCGCTTCCCGCTTGCTAGGGCTGCGATCACTGGAAAACCGCTTAGGTCACGGAAAAGCTAACAAAGAGGAAAAACCCCTGGTTTCGCGGCCTACGAGAGATCCCGGCTTCCGACCTCTCGCTGCGTTTGCCCTACTAGAACCGATATGACTTGAATCAACCACCATCCTGTTTGTTCTTCAAAAAACCCAGTCGGTCGCGTTGTTGCAACTAGAAAATGCAGTGAACAAATTAACCCAGGATGCGAGGGTTGACCCCTGCAAGCAACCCGCATTAAAACTGATTATGAGTAAACTCCTAAATCAAAAACTGTTAGTCATTTGTACCCCTCCTCCATGGCGCTATTAAGAAACACTATCTTATCTCATTTGCTTGGTCTTGGCACTTCTCTCTTAATCTATTTAGAGGTAGCTCTTGCTAGTACTTTGCCACCCTATTATCTGTGCAAATCACTCCTTGATTGGCTAAAAAAATCTGCCAGTTTATTGGCCACTCTTCGCACATGAATAAACCTGACTGTTCTCAGACTCTGGAGGTGGTTGTGTCTCTGTTGAAAGACTTGGATCAGTCTTTAGTTTCTCGAAGCTTTTTTCGACTTCATACCCCAGATAATTTTCTTGACCGAGTTAATAATTAACTCTGAATCAGCTTCAATGATCACATTTTGGTGGTTATCCTGGACCAGGAACTTTAGAAACTACTCCATTGCCATTAATTCTGCCATGTTGTTGGTGGCTCTTCCTAAATGGCAATAGAAGATGAATAGAATATTTCTGTTTTCATCCCTTAACAACCCTCCATGGTCGACCGTGCCTAGATTACCTTTTGAAGTACCATCAATGTTGAATTTCAGAAAACCCTTAGGGGGAGGATGCCAGAAATCTAGCCCAAGATCCAAAATTGAAACTTTCCTATCTAAGCCCTGAGGAATAAGTCCCTGCAACTCAAGCTGACAGAGAATCCTCATATCTGTTGTCGAAGGTGGATTCAAAGGGAGATTGCGAACTCTAGTGCTAATCGTCTCCTTAATATGTTTTAGGATCAAGTCATGAAGGTACTGGAAAGGATTCTTAACATTCTTGAAGATTCTATTGTTCCTTTCTTTCCAAACATTCCAAATAATGAAGCTTGGTGTAAGGGCCCAAGCTAAACCAAGAACTTCATTATCTGAAAATTTTCTTCTCCAGTTGATAAGGGTATGGATAATGCACCCATAGTCCTTGTCAGACTGTTGGAAGATGGAGGCAAAAGAATCCCAAAGCCTGGAAGTGAAAATGCAGCTGTTTTGGAGGTGCTCCATTGTTTCCTCCTGAGCTTCACAGAGCTGGCATCTGGAAGGTCCCAGGACACCCCTCTTTCGAATGTTATCCTAGGTTTGAATCTTCCTATGCAGAACCAACCACATGAAAATTTTAATTTTCATCCAGCCTTGATGCCTCCATAGGTTTTGCAAAAACCTGTCTGGAGCATGGGAATCTAGTCCAAGGAGTCTGAGTTTTGCTTCCTTGAGCTTAAAGGTACCCTCATTGTTGTTGCCCCATCTCAGCTGGTCATGCCCCCCTGATACTATAATTTTCCTTTGTTCTAACTCTTTCATTAGTATCTCAGCTTTAGCTTTCAGGGGGTTGTCGTCATTGAAATCAAATCTCCTCCAATTTCTCCATTTCCTTATACTGTTGTTTTGATCCCAAAAATCTTTAACCTTGGAAAGCCCCTTAGTATCTTGCCTTTGCTTTGAGGTCCTCTAGATCCTGTTTTAACAGAATAGCTTGTTGTTGCCATCCGTCCTCCCAGAATAAAGCTAAGTCTCCCTCTCTAATTTCCTAGAAGCTGTTATCTTGAACTAAGCCCCTGTTTCCCCAGGCTTTATTCCAGATGTGTGATCCATTTATATTACCATCCATCCTTATGTGGTCAATATCTTGCCATGAGCTGGCATATTTTTCTTTCCAAATGATTGCCCATTAAGCCTCTAGTTCTTTTATCAAGCGCCACCATAATTTTGTCCCTAAGACCTTGCTTAGAATCTCAGGATCATCTAATCCAAGACCCCTGTGGTTTTTGGGTTTGCACATTTTTTCCCAGGCTACTAAGGCCCATTTCTTCCTTTCTTCCCCCTTGCCCCCAAAAAAGTCTCTTTGTATGTTTTTGAATTAATGCAGAACTCCTTTAGGAGGTGGGGGAGTTGAGAGCATAAAGACTGGGATTGATTGAAGAACAACTTTTGTGAGCACCAACCTACCCGCCAAGTTTAAGGATCTCATAGTCCATTCCCTGATTTTATCCTGCAATTTATTAATCACCAGCTCCCAGATGCTCTTGTGTAATGGTTTATCATTTAGAGGAACTCCCAGATATTTTGAGGGGAGAGAATCTCTTTTAAAGCCTAGAATTCTAGATATGTTCCTCTGAATAGCAATATTAGTATTGAAAGAAAAAATCTTAGATTTGGATAGATTAACTTCTATGCCTGAAGCCATGGCAAAGTCACTGAGGATTTGTTTGTATGCAAGAGCTTCTTTGATTGTGGGTATTCCTTGCATCATGGTATCATCAACAAATTGTTGATGAGTCAAGGCCTGTCCATTGTTAGAGATTTGGAGACCTTTGATTTTACCAACTTCTTTAGCATGCTTGATAGACCTACCTAGTCCTTCCATCATGAAGATGAAGAGAAAGGGAGAGAGTGGGTCACCTTGTCGAAGGCCTCTAGAAGAAATGAAAGTCTCCGAGGGAGAACCATTGAGCAAAATAGAGAAGTTGGAAGAAGTAATCAGAGTCAGGATCCACCTCACCCAATTGTGATCAAACCCGAAAGCTATAAGAACCTTCCTGATGTAGGTCAAATTCAGTTTATCATAAGCTTTGGCTATGTCCAATTGCATGATCATTCCAACATTTTTCTTGCTAGTTAGAGAGTGCACCACTTCATGTGCTTGAATTATGTAATTAAGAATATGCCTTCCTTCTACATATCTCGATCGTTCCACAGAAACTAGGGTGGGAAGGAGGGGTTTGAGTCTATTGGCTACCACTTTTGATATTATCTTGTAAACCACATTGTACAAAGCTATTGGCCTGAACCTAACAAGGGTTTGGGCCAACTCCTCTTTAAGGATCAGGGCTATAAAAGAGGTGTTCAGAGCCTTGAAAATAGTTCTGTTCATTCTGGAGTCTTCCACTACATTCAAAATATCCTGTTTGACAATATTCCAATAGGGTTTGAAGAAGTCAACATTGAAACCATCCGAGCCTGGCGCATTACCATTCTGCATTTCTTTGAGTACCCCACTAACCTCCTCTTCAGTCACTATTCTATAAAGGTTGACATTATCATCTCGAGAAACCAGCTTGGGTATATGTATAGTAAAGTCCGTAATGGAGTGCTCTCTTTCATGACAGGTTTCCTGTGCTATGCTTCAAAAGTGCTAAACTAGAACTGCTTCTATTTCTTCCTGAGAATTGAGAAGATTTTGTCCTTCATCCTTAATCAAAGAAATCCTAGTATGAGCTCTATTCGCCATGGTGGATTTGTGGAAAAATCTAGTATTAAGTTCTCCTTCTTTTAGCCATTGAACTCTAGATTTTTTCCTCCGAAATATTTCCTCTTGTTTACATAATTTCTCCCAGGTTTGATGATATTTGGTGGCTTGATCACTTCTGAATTTATCAAAGCCCTCCTTGATGAGGGCTTGATTGAGTTCTTGCATTTTACCTTCAACATATTTTTTTCTCCTCAAAAATATTGCCATATTCATTCCTTTTCCAGTCTTTAAGCTGGAGCTTGATGTTTTTTAGTCTTTTCTGAAGAAGGAACATTCTGGTGCCCTGAATGTTTAAATATTTTGACCACCATTTGGTTATGTTGCTGATGAAATCTGGGTGGGAAAGCCAGATGTTCTCAAATTGAAAAGGTCTATTCTTGGGGGTACCAATGCCCCGAACCTCCAGTTGAACTGGCCAGTGATCTGAGCCTCCAAAGGGGAGATCTCTTGCTAAAAAAATCTGCCATTTTGTTGGCCATTCTTCGCACATGAATAAACCTGATTGTTCTCAGACTCTGGAGGTGACTATGCATTTGTTGAAAGACCTGGATCAGTCTCTAGTTGCTCGAGGATTGTTTTGACTTCGTACCCCAACTAATTTTCTTGACTGAGTTAATAATTAACTCTGAATCAGCTTCAATGATCACATTTTGGTAGTTATCCTGGACCAGAAACTCTAGACACTGCTCCATTGTCATTAATTCCGCCATGTTGTTGGTGGCTCTTCCTAAATGGCAATAGAAGATGAATAGAATATTTCCGTTTTCATCCCTTAACTCCCCTCCATGTTCGACCGTGCCCGGATTACCTTTTGAAGCACCATCAATGTTGAATTTCAGAAAACCCTTAGGGGGAGGATGCTGGAAATCTAGCTCAGGATCGAAAATTGAAACTTTCCTATCCAAGCCCTGAGGAATAAGTCCCTGCAACTCAAGCTGACAAAGAATCCTCGTATCTATTGTCGAAGGTGGATTCGAAGGGAGATTGCGAACTTTAGTGCTAATCGTCTGCTTAAGCTGTTTTAGGATCAAATCATGAAGGTACTGTTGAAAATGCAACAAGATGATGGAGCTTAGTGAAAAGAAGTCGCCTTCACTAAGTGGTCCCGCAAGGTATTTTTGGCGCAAAGTCTATTTTTAGACTATGTCTATTTTTAGACATATGGATCATGGTCTATGAGTTGCAGGATGCTATTTGTGGATTATTGGTCATGTTGGTAAAAATAGATGGACCTCTATTTTTAAACATATGGGCGGTGTCTATTTTTAGACTGCCAGTCTAAATATAGAAGAGTCGAATATTATTAGCTCTTAATAATATTTGGACTATAAACATTATCTTATCCTCTTGGAGCACTTCAGTTCAAGCTACGGATGTGGCACATGCAACTGCCAGAA